>JAUZST010007595.1:0-14077 GCA_034779995.1 Parotocinclus haroldoi | reverse complement strand
AGCATAATACTGTAAAAAACAAGTTCTTACTAAATTCCAGTCAACGTTTGAAGAATTTATCCAGTGTGATCTGACGCCTTCTCTTAACGGACTGTACTTGCACAAAATCAAGAAAGTGGTGGGAGTGGTCACCTCCCAATGTTTTGCTCTTGTCAACACAACTTTTTGGATTTCCTGACCTTTGATACAAACATAAATTCTCCTGGGGATCCAAAAATCCTCCCATATCTTGCTGACCCTCTTTCTTTCTGCTCTAAGTAGCGACTTGTAGCTTCTTTTTCTAATTCGCTGTCACATTCTTTGGTCCGATTAAACAGAATTTTGGTCCAAATAAGTGAATAACATTACACCTATATAATAGGATTTGTTTTCTAGTACTAGTAGTAAGGCCAAATATTACAGCTGATGGTCCTTTAAATGCTTTATCTATTTTTAAAAACGAGCATTCATGTTCTGATTTAAGTCGTCGTTTGCATGTTCCATCCAGCCAGCAGATGTCGCTATTGTTACAGAAGATGTGCGGTATTGAGACAGTTTTCAAATCTATTGGTTCCAAGGGTTGCGTGGCGTGTCGGACCTAGAGAAGGTTTGTTGTAAGTACTTCGGAAATCATTACTGCAATGTATTGTAATTTGCACAAAAATACTATCAGTATAAAAGAAATAAAAGTGTGAGTCACATGGGAGAGACGTTTGCTAAATGAATCCAATACCAGAGCGTTTATATTAATAAAGTTCACCTATAAAGCAGCTGCTCACCTTGGCACCAGGTGGAGAGTCTAACAGATACTTCATGATGGCCTGGTTAAAAAAAACACCACAGGTATTAAAGTCTAGGTATATTAGGTCAAGTTCACAGTACTCGTGCTTGAGGAGAACAGACTAACCTCAGTGTACTGGTAATCGCTGTTAGTTGCTAAAAACACTCTGGCCACCACCTTTATCCTGGTCAGCAGCATGGGAAGACGAGGCTGAGTCACAGAGAGACCAGAGCATTTTAAACAAACAGAACTAGATTTACAGTACGATTGAATTCGGCGCCTCTTAGGCCAACAGAGAGAACACAAGAAACACGCTGGTGATCATCACTTACATCCCTGATCACATATTTCTCCAGGTTCTGCAGCGTCATTTGCTTCAGAGAGCCCTGGGCAGCAAAAAAAAGCAGGCAGATAGTGTTAATATAACTGTAAATAGGCATTATATACAAACAATACACACAATGAAATGGCAACCCAAACAAAAGAAATAACAAAACTTGCTTATTATGAACCAGAAGAGAAAAGCAAAGGCACACACTATCACAAAGTGTTCAGTGTTCGTGTATGGCTTGAATCACACACCGCTTTAAGAACGTTTCTCTGAATAACAGGCTGTTTTTAAACACATGTACTTGTCTTTTTTTCTTTTATTAATACAATATCATTTTTAGCCAGTGCTTACATTCAGTATCATTTTGGGAATCTGTCGGACAGTACGAACTCGTTCCAGGTGGTCCTGGACCAGATTTAAATTCTGTCAGCGTTTTTCGTGTAAACGAGTAGACGTTTACGATAAAAGATTTACACACAAATTCGTTCTGCTCACGTTTCATGAACGAGGATTTCTATTCGGACCATATTTAAATAAACATAAGGCCAGGTTTTTTTTGATCGCTTGTTCCTCGGATGTCCTTACTTAAGAAACTATTGAGGAGGGAGGGGGGGGGAATCTTTACTTTTCAACACTTTTCAATTTCTCGAAGACTGTGTGGAATCAATACAAGGAAGGAGGAAGATTTAAAAAAAAATGTGTTTATTTTAAAATAAAATTTATTTAACCTACAATAAAATTAAAGTGAATTTGGAAAAAAAATAATGAACAGAAGAAAACGGTTGGCTCTCTACCGGAGGGCGGAAAAAGCTTTAAAAAAAATGTTAAACTTTTTTTTTAATTTCGACCATTAATACTGCGGCGGATCCGAGAATTGTAGTTGTATTCTTCAAATATGATCGTCGATCCGCGAAACAAGCAATAAAAAACTCTGGCCTAACATAAAAACAAAATGTTTACTCCCTACAGAGTTTATATTCCAATTTATATCCAGGATCTTACAGTTGTACTCAAATACAAATTTGATTAAACCACAATCGTGACGTAACGCAGATTTTTTTTTAATTCTGTGTCAAAAATGAGCTTCCATACTCTGTGTGGGAGACAAGACAAGCTGGAGTGAACGCGTGTGTGTGTGTGTGTGTGTGTGTGTGTGTGTGTGCGCGCGCGCGCGCAAGCTTACCGTATCGTGAATGAAGTTCATGGCGTCCCGTACGTCCTGAAACATACTTTTGAAGGACATGAAGAGGTCACCGTGCTTAAAGCCCTTCGTGCAACTGGAATGAGGGAGAGGATATTTCTCAAAAATACTGTATCAGGAAAAAAAACTGCCGGATTCTAGTCTAGATAATAATAATTATAATAAAATAAAACAATCATAGTAATATACTGGTAATGGTACGGGGTGAGTCAAGGACACCCTAATATTTCCGAAACAAAAAGGAAAATGATATATGTATATACAACAGTAAGTAATGGGTGAGGAGGATTCTCTTTTAAGCTGGACATGAGCCCCATCTCGAAAGCCACCATATTGGATCAGAAATTGAAAGGTGCGATCAGATTTGCTACATCGCAGAAAGATCAGCAATTTCACACAGCAATGTTACATCATTCATAGCCAAACTCCGAGAAACAAAGCGGGACTGTGGACGACAAGAAACGTAGTGATCGTCTGAAAAACCGCTACCGACCAAGAAACCTTAACAATGGTTTTGGGAACCTTTGGGTAAAAGTCCACGACGCTTACATTAAATTATACCAGGATCTTATTATACGTTTCAAAATGTGTTAACCACAGGGGATAATCCAAATCCGTGCTTGACAGAAACTGTGTTTTCAGTTTCTTATGACAGCGAATACTTCTCCACCACTGGTACACACTCCTCTCTACTGATATTGGAAGTAATTAGAGCCACATATCACTCACTTCTTGTATCTGGTGCTGTTGGTGAAGAAGTCCACGAGGCAGGCGTACAGGTAGGTCTCTGTGGAGAGAGCATTTTACACCTTCATTAATCTCTCTCTCGTTCCTGGCCTGTAGGAGGTGTGTTACAGGAACAGTGTGTTACAGTGTGTGATGAGTGTGTGGAGGTGCAATTAATGCTGGTACCTGAGAGGTTAAAGAGCGTGTTAAGGATGTAGAACCGCTCAGTGTTGTCTTTGTGGATGAATCCATTGGGGTAGTACTGCTGGATCTCTGCTCTGCGCGCGCAGACACACACACACACACACACACACACACACACACACACACACACGTCATTCATATGGTCGTTCCTGGAATAAAGGCTTAATCATGTCTTTAATCACGTCCTTTACTATATAAACTGTTCTGCGTTAAGGGCCTTGCCGAGGAGCCCAACAGCGTGGGATTTGAACCCAGAACCTTCTAGTACTATATATTAACCACAAGGCTACTACAGGCAACCACAGGATCTACAGGATTTGCTAAACTGACTCTTTCATTTGATCGTTCACAGAAACAGTAAAGACTCCCAAATTCCTCAAAATCAGTTTTAGGAATAATTACTGCTCGTGAGCACTGTGTTGTGTGTAGGTTCAGCTTGGGCATTAATCTCTCATGATTTTTATGGCCTGAATGTTGGAGGTTGACAAATCAGAGCTCGGTTGCCAGCCAGAAAAACTCATGAAGAGCTTATAGGACGAGCAGCAGGCTTTTTGTGTGGTGGAACAAAGTTAAAAGGCTGGAGAATGATGGCGAGAAAGCTCCCAGGGACTGGATGGAACCGTTTTACTGTTGCTTCCTGAACTCATCCTTTGTCGCACAAAACCTTGTTTTTGTTTTTAAGTCGATGATGTTTTCGTACAGACACGCCGCACACAGCGAGAGAGATGTCACTCACATGCTGAGATTGACGAAGCCGTGGGAGCAGATCAGGATGTTTCCGTGAGAATCCACCTTTAACAGGTTGCCGTAGGTTGTGTCGTAAACCAGGCCTCTGCAAAAAAAAAAAGGCAAACAAGCAGCGTCAGACCAGAAATACGCTACAGGTATAGTTATGTATCCAGTCTAAGTGTAAAGGTAAATAAATGAAATACTTCTATAGTCATGTAGCCTATTTGGACACTCCCCAGAGACCTGGGTCCAAGTCTTGGGCCGACCAATGCCTGTGTGTCTTTCAAAGTCTCATCAGTGTTGTGCAAAAGTCTTAAGCCACCTTTAAATATTCCATGCAGTATAATGATCATATATACTTATTTCTGTCTCCAAAAGACAGGAAATGTGCATGCACTTATAAGGAAACAGCCTCTATAGACTACCAGGGCAAGTATTTAGTGTTATCTGATAGACCAAAGAAGCTTGATCAGAAATGGTCTTTTTGCAGGGGTAGCTGCCAAGAAGCCACTTTTTTTCAAAAGGGAAACCAAGGATTATGGAGTGAATCCAAGTTTGCAATGTTTGGGTTAATATGTTATATATAAGGTCATTCTGCAATTGCTAACACAACAAATCAAATGGTGGCCTAAGACTTTTGCACAGTACCTTTCTTCTGCCTGTGACCCTGACCAGGACAAGTAGGTAAGATAAAGTGAAGTCATGTTCTGTTCTAGTACAGAATGTGTACTTTGTAAACATGTTGAAAGCCCTTATATATTAATCATTTAACCGCTTTAGCAGACAAGCTTACATTATTCTGTCTCTAGATGAGTGGTTTTTTATTGACTTAAACATCAAACCATCATCATCATGAGCAGCAGCACTCACCGTGCGGGGAAGGTCAGGTCGTAGGTGTAGCGCAGCAGCTCGTGTGGGTAACCGATGGACACCAGTCGGTCCCTCAGCATCTCAAAACAAAGGCCCTCATATTCAGGTGATTTATAGACTGTGTGCAGAAAGTTCTAGATTAGATATACACACTCACATACACCTCCCGGTAATTTTGTTCAACTGCTCGTTGCGCAAATATCTAATCAGCCAATGACATGATGCAGTGCAAACAGTGATTTAAGTGACTTTGAACCTGACATATGCTTTCATTTCAGAAACTGGTGATCTACTGGCATGTTCACTCACAGCGCCACCTCTAGGGTTTACAGAGAATGGTCCAAAAAAGAAAGACTGTCCAGAGAGGGCGGTTCTCTGGGTCAAAAATGCCCCGTTGATGCCATAATGGCCGGGCTGGATGGAGCAGATAGAAAGGTAACAGTAACTCAAGTTAGAAATGCAGAAGAGCATCTCTGAGCAAACGCCAAACCTTGAAGCAGATGCGCTACAGCTGCTGATCTCTACACCTGGTTCCACTCCAGTCAGGTGTGTGTGGGGGGTATTTTCTCGGCACACTTTGTCCCTGAATATCATCCGAGTTTAAACGTTTAAACCCCACAGCCCACCTGAGTATTGTTACTGACCATGTGCACCCCTTTACGAGCCCAATGCATGATCTTCTGATCTTTCAGAAACCAGAACACAAATCGTGGACTAAAACCCTTAAACTGTTTACTCACCAGCTAGAGTGTAGTCCATGTCGAATCCATAGCACTTGATGCTGCCCAGATTCACACTTTTGTTTACAAACACCCTGGTGAAAAAAAAAAGCAGGTCTTAGATTTAGCCTAACCAAACCCAGCCTTGGCTTTTTTCTTTTACATTGTTTTACATTAATGATATATTTATGTTATTATTTATATTGTATATTATTATTCTTTTTTATTTAGCGTCTGTTTATTTCAACAATTACCACAGACCTGTTTATCAAATTAAGTTAGTATTTACTTTTATGATTTATGCTACTCAACCCAAGCAGGTCGGATCCCTATTTGAGTCTTGGTCCTCCTACGGTTTCTTGCTTAACGTTTAGGGAGTATTTTCTTTCCGCTGTTGCCTTGGGCTTGCTCAGTTATGGCTATTTTGTTGTGATCAGACACAGTGCCAGTCCCTCGCAGGGCACACATGTACGGCATTTAGCAGACGCTCTTATCCAGAGCCTTACTATTCAAGCAATGGTGGGTTAAGGGCCTTGCTCAGGGACCCAACTGTGGCAGCTTGGCATAGGTGGGATTTGAACCCTGGACCTTCAGGTCCATCAGCCGTGTAACCACACAACGCATGTCTTAGAGTTCATTATCTCCAGCTAATCCAAATCAAGGGCTGATAAAACAGATTCCACAGATGCTCAATTTCTGTATGGTGTATTTTAGAGGCTGGCACCGCGCCTTATTTGGTACCGTATCGGCACGCGGCAGACGCGCCGAGCTGCTCTTATCAGGGAGCTCACAAGCCCTGGGAGGAGCACAACAAGTGAGAAGATCACATACAAACACAACACTCATTACTTCATCTACACTGTGTCATGATCCATATGACACGAGGAATCATGGAAAACTGACAGTGTGCATCTGTGTGCGTCTGCGTGTGTGTGGGGGGGGGAGTTACCACAGACTGGAGTTACAGCTTTGGATCAGGTGTTTAGCGTTACAATTAATATTTTAAAACCAGGATCCTGTGTCGTAAACACACCAAACTCTCTTGAGCTGCAGATTATTCATCCACGGTACTAAGCCATTCAGGCCCAGATGCAGCAAAACAGGCACAAATCATGACACTATGTGTTTCACAAACAGGATAAGGTTCTTAAGCTGGAATGCAAGTTGGCTGCAGGATATGCGGTAGTTTATATAACTATAAATATTTGACTTCGTTTAGAGTCGCCCGTTGATCTAATGCTCGCCTGATGAACACTGGGCAAAAGTGGAGAGAACATACACAACTCCACACAGTCAGCAGCCCTATTTATTTCATTATTTATACACAGTTTTTAACCAAATACAGGCATAAAGCAGCTTTACACCAGAAGAATTAAGTCCACAAAAAAAGTCAAACAGATGTGACAGTGGAAAGGAAAATCTTGAGAGGCTTAAATTAGGGACGGAGCAGATCAGACCAGAGTAATGTCCTTGTATAGTTGAATATACGGAAAGCAAATCCACGCCACCCCGTGTTCTCCCAGTTTCCATTTTCCTAAACTGATTGTTAAACATCTTGGCTCAGCTTGGCTCATGACCAGGCTCTCGGGCACGGGATCTGACCTCATAACCTTCTGATGCACTGTCACTAATAATATAAATTAGCTTTATTGCTGTAGCACTTTTTTATAACGGAACAGTATCTCAAAGCAGCTTTACAATATGGGGATTTTCCTCTAATATCCAACACCAACTCTAATTTGGGTAAACCTAGGGCGACAGTGGAAAATCCCTAAAAATGTTATAAGAAAGAAGCCTTAGGAGGACCAAGACTATTATATTTAAGAATTAAACAAAGTTACCTAATTAATAGGTTCAAAATAATAGTAATAACTTAAATAAGCAGAATCAGAATAAGGGTTTTAAAAATATAATCATTACGTTTCCATTTAAAGAGCAATAATATTTATAAAATGTATATGGTCATAGGATTCTTATATGGTTATAGGACTGTATAATACAGACATAAAATGGAGAATGGATTTGTGTACCAATACTTTTGGCTACGTGTGGGTTTGTGTCCTAATACTTTTAGCCATATGCTGTTTTGTGTCCCAGTACGTTTGACCACAATATACAATGCTTTTCAAGCTCCATAATAATGCCGAGCACCCTGACATTTACTGAGAGTGCCGTGATACGTCATAATGAAGCTAAACATGTAAATAATTATTATTATTTACTGAGCGCATACACAATATAATCAGAATTAGTATTCTCTTAAACACATATCACCTCCGTAATGTTATAAAGCATTACAAAATGGAATAAATGTTTATAAAATGACGACTATTAAAAAGTCATCAAATGACATCAAAAGACACATGAAATAAATCCTAGCATTTCAAACTGTGAAACACTAAGACAGCAAACAGCACTAAATACTAAACGTCCTTCAGCACCGAATCCGAAACTGATGGTGCAATGCTGCGTAAAATACAGTAATACAGTAATCTGTTCTCATTTCTGCATTTAAACCAGGCTGACCAATCAGAGCTCGGTCGCCGGGCAGAACACAAGAGCTTAGAGGACGAGTAACAGGCTTATGATTATAAGGGATCTACTTATAAAATAAAATCTCATCATTAATTTATAATGCAGATCAGAATGTCAAGCAACAGCACACAACAGATAAGAAAATTATGTAATCATAATATTATTAATGATTTACTGTTTAGAAGGCACAAAGAGAACTTAAGAAGGCTTAAGATGTTTTCAGTCAGAATTAATAAATGTATATACTGCATATGACATATTAATAATCTAAGCCTGATAAATAAAATCATATAAGAGCAGAGACCAGCTGGGGGATGATCCCAGATGAATGCTCCCAGACTACGGAAAAGGTGTGTGAAAAAAAATGTGGATTATTAATTTAATGATGCATTAATAAAGTCAGGTTTATTTGTTTAGCACTTTTTTTTTTTTACAATGGAGCTTTTTCATATCCACGCCTGACTGAGCAAGCTTAGGGTGAGAGCGGCAAGGGAAAACTCCTCAACATTATAAGAAAACTTTGGAACACCAAGACTCAAAAAGGGTGAGAATGAGAAAAAAACAAGCAAAAATAATAACAACGAAAAAATATGTAAATGTAAACAAAAACGAAAAAAGACAGACGATATTTGAAGAACATAAAATAATAAAATATAATAATATAGTCCATGATATATGAAACCGAATATAAAATTATGAAGAGTAGAATAAAAGAGAATATAAAACTATAGCGTGTATAATTAAAATATTGAATAAAATAACGTATAGAGTGTGCATTAATTATACACATATACATAAATTAATAATCTAGTTAATAATCGTGACGTTTCTCACGTTCGTACTGAGTGACTACAACGAAATGATCCGAGATTTAAAGGTCACAGTTTTTAAAAGTCATAAAGAGACTTAGGAGCCATTGAGGGGATGCAACTGAAGAAGCACAATCTACGAATGAAAAATAAAAGAACTATACTTACAATGCACTACGTTAACATTATTATTTACATTAAAGTTTAATGGATTTCGGTATGGCACGAAGCACACTAGCGAGCGTGAATTAACGCTGTAGTATTATTATTATTATTATTATTATTATTCCCTCAGGTGTGCGTGTGTGTGTGTTCGGTCTCACCTGTACTGGATGTCACTTTTCTTGGTGTACACGTCCACTGCGTCCTCCATGCTGCTCCTGGATCTGTCAGAGTCCGGATGTTTCCTCGACCTGCTTATTTAAAGCGTTACGCAAAGCATTACGTGAATACCACAACAAAATACGCGCGAGTGGATGCACATCTGTGGGGCCTCGTTTCCCTCTCGAGTACGAGGGCCACGCGCAAACAGAGATGGGCGTGGTGGTTCAGAATGACGGTGTGCGCATGTGTGAGGAGTGGCACGCGCGCGTTACGCGTTTAAAGGGAATTCCGTGCGCACGCACTGCGCGTCAAACCGGTTCCAAACGCGTGGAGGTTTGCAGAAAACGGGCCTCAGTTATTGAACGCACCGAAAATTACAGAAAATCTGACTTTTTGGGTATGGAACACTGAGACCGAAAAGACACTACTAAATCTGGTCTGAGAAAAGGTTCTTAAATGCCGAGCCTGAGTCACAAGCACACTGTGATCACTTGGTTTAGAAAGGATTTCAAATTAAACGTACAAGTACAAGATAAAGTGGGATAAACAATAAAAAATAAGTTTAATAAAGAGAGGACACCCTGCCTAAGGTTCATTTCTCTACGATACAATGCTATGTTTTTGCTTTTAAATACAATTTAAAGGCATTTACTTAACATTTTGCAACTTATTGGAGACGCACGCGAACGCAGCGCATAAAAAAACAGCAGATCCGAACCAAATTCAATCAGAAACGAGAAAGAATAATTTATTTAGGGGGTCTCGAGTGGCTGTAGGTTTAGTTTTCAACCCACAAGAGCGTGCATGCACGCGAGTGTGATTGCACCTTTTACTCAAAGCACCTGATGAGTTGGATCAGGAGAAGCTGTAGCTCACACCTCCTCTGCATCTACTTAGTAACTGTAGTTTAATCCTGCCCACCCCGTCGTAATTCATTACGTCATGCACCCCCGTGCCACTCAAACTCCCGTCAGATCACGTACACCACCGTCAGTGCGTGAGATGGGTGCGGGCACGCGTGTCCGGGTGGGCAGAGCGCGCGATTGGTGCGCAGATTGCGTTATCAGAGAAGCGCAGCAAGAAGCCGGAGCCTAAAACAACAGCGGCAGCACGTGCACATACAGGCCTAATGGCAAAATAATGTTGGGGGAATAAATTGTGAAGATAAGGAAGGGAAAAATCTTTTTAATCAGCCGCTTAAATGGCCATTTAACAGCCTTAATCGGACCTCCAGAACGATATAATATATGCTTTAAAGCCTTTTTAAATCCCTTAAATGAAAAGAAAGCAAACTTAAATTACACAAATATAACTAATTATAAGAATGGGGCCACTAATTAACATAATGAGATGACTACAGTTACATTCATTATGAGCTCATTATAATTACTGGGACGTGCCATTTAACGTCCGCTAAACATTCTCTGAAACAGGAAGCTTGAGCGGCCATTACCATAGCCACACAGTAATTTAAATCCTTTGCACATAGCCTTTTATTTTAAACAATAACATTAATCAAAACATTATAAAAGGCATAAAAACGTAGAATGAAGCCACATTTTTGTAATGCTTTCCAGGTGTGTGATTCCCTTTTCAACCAGCTGGTGTCACTCGTACTAGTTTTCTGTCATTCAGATGTGTATTAGATGTATCTGAGACGGATTTTATTGTCTGTTGTAATTATCAGGATCTTTAGAACGCCCTCAAAATAGTAAATATAATTATTAATGAGTGGCTTAGAGTCTCAGTATGAAGCAAATCACTGCCACGCAGGTAAATAAATCACTTTCTCATCTTTAACTCTTTCTAGTCTCCTTTTAATTGTCACATGACACTGAGGGCTGTTGTTTAATAAATATTCAGATAGCGAGTATCTTTTATGAGTAAATGTTGCTCTCATTCTGGTATCTTCCAAAGTGATGGAGTTTACCATAATAGTGGTTCGTGCTTGTTTTCACTTGCTCATGCATGTCGCACCTACAGATACAAGGAAGTAAACTAAACGTGGAACGGGCATGGGCGTTAGTGCCTAGCCAATGTTTGCTGTAAATTTAAAAAGCAAAATATGCTTTACACAAATTGATCTCATAATTAAATCTCTGTATAAAGAGTGGAGACTCTCTTGAGTAGGAACCGGAAGGTGCAGGTAGAGGAAAAATACATTCAGAGACTCCATCTATAATATTTATAGATAATTATGCCTGCAAATGTAGGGCAATTTAAATATGTCAAATATTGTATGATAACTTATCAATTATAACAGTATACTAATTAGGGTGGGCGATGGACCAAACCACTTGCATTTGTAATGCATATTTTTTTTGCATCTATAATTAGATATTCTTTCAATGTACGTCACTATATTATTTAAAAGTAAACGTTTGTATTTCACAGTGATTATATTGGGGAACAGCTCCCGTTTTTTTTTTCCAGTAAGCCGGGATCTCCACACCTGTTTAGTTCTGTCACTCATTAGACAGGATGTCGGCCAAATTCTGTAAATGGAACAACTTAGTTTAGTAAAAAGTTTAGCCCGCTCTCTGACTCATTAACAGGGACTGAAGGAACAGCGCATTATAATCGGATACAGGGTTTGGCGAATCAGAGCTTAGTGCACGGTCCCATCTGTATGTGTGCATCATGTCCAGGACCGAGTTTGGCCTCTGGATGTTTGGCCTTGCTGTGCATCCTGTGGAACTCAGCCGTGATCTCCAGTATGCTCTTGTTCCTCGTCTCCGGTACATTGAACCACACGAACAGGCCGCTGCTGAAGCAGAAGGTGAAGAAGATCAGGAAGCAGAAATAGTCCAAATGTACCTGAAGCATCGAGTGAAAAAGAGAAAGAGATCTGAGAACGTCACTGTCATGTATGTGCAAATGCAAAAAGTACTGCTCACAAATAATATTTCAAAACGAAGTAGCACCGCTGCCTCACAGCAAGAAGGTCCCGGGTTCAGTCCCAGGGTGGAGCGGCCTGGGTTCTTTCTGTGTGGAGTCTGCATGTCCTCCCCGTGTCTGCATGGGTTTACTCCGGGTACTCCTCCCACATGCGTGTTAGATTAATTGGCATCTCTAAAGTGGCCATTAGTATGTGACTGTGTGCCCTACGATGGATTAACGCGCCGCCTAGGGTTGTTCCTGCTCTTGCACCCAGAGTTGTCGGGTGGGACCCGGCTGACCCATGACCCCGTGTGGATTAAGCAGAAGAGAATGGATGGATTTCAAAATGAAATGTTCCTTAATGAAATATCCCCTGAATTTTAGCGAGCTGTTTATCCAGACGTGTTTTTTTCCTTTCCAAATTATACGACTTGTTTTCTATTTGCAGCAAGTGCTGTCAAATGATTCAAATACTTGATTGCATTAATTAATTTGCTCCAATACAAAATTAAAGCACTGAGCGAGATGATCTCCAAATCAATATCACAATTAATTGAAAACTTTACCTTGATTACCATCCATAGATTTTCCTTTTTTGACCTCATTATCCACTGGCAGTGTTTACACTGTAAATACGCTCCAGCTACTAAAACGGGTTCTCCAGTTTCCTCCCACAGTTCAAAGACGTGCGTGTTAGGTTAATTGGTATCTCAAAACTGGCCATGAATGTGTGCACGTGTGTGTGTGTGTATGCGCCCTACAATGGATGGGCGGCCCCATCTAGGGCTGTTCTTGCCCTTGCGCCCTTGCCTGATTACCCAGTTGCTGGGATTGCCGTGCGGATTAAGCGGAAGACAATGGATGGAAATCCATTTTTTTAAGTTTAAGATTACATTTTAATTTAAGTAGGATGTGGCATCGTTTATTTCTTTCCACCTTCTTAAATATGAAGAGAATTTTTTAAAAAAAGGATGAACAGAAAATGAATAAAGATTACACTATTCTTTATTTATTACTTTGTTCTTAATAAAGAGGGCAAGATTATTTCGGTCAATGGTTCTGAACGTGGTTTCAATCTATTTAACTGCCCAGAAATATATTACAGAATATTTCCTTTATTTAAAAAGCACTGCACAGTCGTCAGTCTGAACTTTCGAAGAATGATTAAAGGATATGTTTGTAATGCAAATTAGGATCTTCATTTCATGAGGCACAAACGGCCTTTAATGCCTTAATGTAAGATAAAAAAAACAATAAGTAACAAGTACAAGCCACAGCTACACACTGCTAGCTCGGTTGTTGCTATGCCAACAGCAGAAGCGACAGTGATTGGTCAATTTTTGTGAATAAAATAAAGCTGAACTTTCGTCATCGCACTTTATGTTAAATATTCAGTCGTCATACAAAACATGATTATATATGCAAATAAACCCTCTAGCAGATTAATCCTACACCACCACCACCACCACCACCACCCCCCCCATGTGCCAAGAATCCCAATTAAAACATATTATTTTTGTTTTAATATTGAATGTCTGTGCATTTTAGAGGTTCGTGGACGAGGAATTTACTTTGAATTGAGCTGAACAGGATGGGTTTTTTTCTGCAGTGATCAATATTATTACGTATATTATCTATACGTCTTTGTGAATAAAGCTCCTGATCCAGCTGTGTCTTGATAGCTCTGCATTGCTATGGTGTAATGCCTTGATATGCGAATGACTGCACACATCATTCTCACATGATTTGCTTAGATAAGTGGTGAAAAAGAAACTTTATTGGGTGCACCATTCTAGTTACGAGTTCAACCCCCTCATTCTTACCTGCTTTAATTGTTCGTTCATACTCACCACAATGAGAGGGAACACCATGCCCAGTAAGAACAGTCCCATCCAGTTCAGAGTGCAGGCTACGGTGAACGCTGCGGCTTGGAAGGATTGGTTGAAAATTTCACCAGGGATGGATACGGTTACACCCGCTGGTACACAC
>JAUZST010007594.1:0-14077 GCA_034779995.1 Parotocinclus haroldoi | reverse complement strand
GTGTAAATCGTACAATAAAGGTTTAATAAACATTTAATATGTTACATAAATTATAGCACATCCCGTCTTGTAACATAAGGCATGTTCGATTAATCAGACCAGCCGCTTATTAGGACCAAACGATCCCGTCCCGATGTGCTCCCATTAGATTCGACTGTATTCTTAAATGTATATAAATATTTTTATTTCATAGGTTTTCTAAACTTCTCACTCAGCTCCTTTTGCTAATTTTATAATTAGTGAATGGCAAATTTGCACTAAATTAAAAATAATACTAAATAGAAACATTTTCATTAGCAGTCTTAGACTATTGGCTGATCTCCTGATAGAAAAGACGGCATGAGTTACATTTTTGTTCTGATGTACTTATCAAAATGCAACAAATGTCCCTGTTTATCCAAGCTGGTTTAGGCTGGTTATTGCTGGTTTAGTTGATCAACTCACATGGTCTTTCTGGTGTAGTCGGTAAAGTATACCATTGTCCAAAACACTACATACGCTGGAAATATGGATGCTTTGAGACAACGCACTCTTGTAAAAAGTGCTATAAAAATAAATTTGACATCTTATTTATTGGTTAAAGTTGCACTTATTTATGTAACACTTTTTACTGAGATGCAGCTATAGGGAAAACAACTGTAACAAACAATGAAACAATTAAAACATTGTAATGTCTAAAATATATGAAATACGATTATATGATTAAAGCTCTTTCATATTAAACCACTTCAGTGAGCTATTTTTAACATACAGTAATTTCCTTTCATAGGAAACTAAACGTAATCACAAATACACTCACTGGCAAAAAATAAAATAACAATAATAACACACACATAAAAATGTCAGATTGCTGCAAATCTGTGCATAATCTGCAGAGATTCATAAGATTCATAAATTGCAAAATCTGTGTGTCATAAGATAACAAACTGCTTCCAGTGTCAAACTGTATTTCATCTTATATCCAGGCTAGAGGAGGCCTAACAGGGTAACTAGAGCCTATTTTCAGTTGTACCATTTCCCCCAATAAACCTAATTATATGTTATCACTTACATATATCATCATTGCACTCACACACAGTGTAATCAACTTTCAGTTGATTACAAAAACTTCTTCTTGGTAAGTTTTTTTTTTGTTTATGTACAAACAGGATCTGCATATCAGCCCGCCTCCACCAGTAAGAAAAAAAACACATGGAAGACTTGTCTCTTTAGCCTCGTCTCTATCAGGATGTACTGTACATATGGAGATTTGTTCTTATAGTGAGGAATATATCTGAACATTTAGACTGATTACAGTAAGAAATAGTAGTATGGGTTCAATAACAAAATCGTGGCAGACAGAAAGAGGGAAAAACTTGTATCCATGGCAACAATAATATCTCAGCTCAACTCACTCACTACTCTACAAACTTCAGTAAGTCTAAGAGGATTTATATGTCGGAAATGTGTACAAAACTGTGATGTTGCAAGAATGGTACCCTGGGGTAGGCATTGTTGTACGTCAGGTGGGTAAGTAAAATGGATAAAAAAAAAGGAGTCAGCAACAACAGGAAAAATTATTATATACGTCTGGATTTATAGTAAATACAACGTTTTATTATGAAAAAAACCCAGCTAGTATTAGTTATGCTTACACATAAAAAGAAGACATAATAGAATGTTAATGTGGCACGTTGACACTGTACATTCCTCGGGCCTCCACTGTGACGTTGATTCTGTGCAGGGGGGTATAGTGTAATGTAGTGGGAAACCCTGGTCTACATCACGTCACACATCCTCCTCCACCCCTATGAGCACACATATTGGATCATATTGACTGATATCATGATATCTAGGGCATTCCTGCACTTTTCCAGCAACACAAGCCACACAAACATCACACAGAAATACCCCCCCCCCACCCAATACAAGTTTTGCCAGTCAAATCTCACCTCAGCAGAGGCAGCTATGACTCTATGACAGTGATAGTGTGCTGGTTCACTGTGTGCTTGAGAGGTGAGGTCTGCCTGGGTCTCTGATACTCTTCCATTAGCTCCTGCTGTAAAATCATCTGAATGAGCTTACTAATTCAGTTCGTCACTCTTAACGATTCATATTATTAACGATTTACATGAAATTCAGATTGGAATTGATTAACTGCAGTACATAATATCACTTTCCTTTGGAACTTTCCTTAGGGTAGAAGTCACAGTAAAGGCAATCATCTGTAGTACCAAGGTACCATTAACCAGGGGAACGAGCAAAACATTTTGTAGCACTTAATAAAAGCATGAAGACCATGACAATTTCTCATAATAAAATTTTATCTTAACTTGCCTGTATGCACTACCGGAGCTGTGAAAGTACAAGGTTTGGAACAATGTCCCAGCCAAGGTGGAGGTAGAAATTCAGACTCATGGCAGTGTATTTCCCATTATGCTCCATCTGCAAATGTCACAGCAGTGGGCAAAGGGCTTTGTGGCCACACCACCTGTTCAAAGTGGGTGCCTCCCAACAGTGGTAAAGCAGCCTTTCCCTTTATCACAGGCAATCCTGCTGTGACCAGTAGACAGAGCATCATCCTTTGCTCTTCGCTGAACAGAGAACCGGAAATGCCGGAATCCACTGCATTACCATTTACAGGCCCCAAATTCCTGCAAAGAAGCACTCAGAGTAAATGTGTCATGTTTGGACAGATGTGCTAATAAGTCAAGAAGAACTTCCACTTTTCCTTCACTTACTTCAGTAGGTTGTAGAGCTGCAGTTACATTTACATTTCCAGCATTTAGCAGACGCCCTTATCCAGAGCGACTTACAACTCATACAGTCTTACTATCCAAGCAATTGTGGGTTAAAGGTCTTGCTCAAGGACCCAACTGTGGCAACTGTGGGATTTGAACCCTGGACCATTACTGTAGTGGCCTGCCAGCTTGCTTGCAATTTGATGCTCTGTGCTGTTATCAATAGGTTCTGCCGGCTGGATGCAGCTGGATGCTTCTACCGAGGAACTGCCATGCAACACCATTATCTTGTGCTGGCCATTATCAGTTGGCGATGTGGCTGAATAGCTTGGTACTAGTGCTAATGCTAGTGCTAATGCTTGTCATTACACTCCTTTTAGTACCTGCACCTCCAACTCTCACCTTCAACTCCTTTATTCGCTGCAATGATTGATTCAACTTCTGACCCCAACGTAGAGTTGAAGAAGAAGCCAGGTACTTTGCTGATAGTCAAAGTTGCTGAAATAAGCTCTTACTAGTCCTGTAAACAGTGCAAGGATTGGAATAATGCCCCCAACCAAGATGGAAAGCGGCTTCAGCCCTTAACTAAGAATATAAAAGGATCTTTTAATGCATGTTGGGAGCCGAGGAGGATGCATTTTTCAGCCAATGCTATTCCAGCACCAAGAATATACAGTGCATATCAAAAGCTTTATCAGGCATCAAATCAGAGCAAGAAATAAACGACTGTTTATACAAACAAATGAATCATCTATTAACAATTTTAAAGCTAGTAAAATAATTACCATAATAATGTTGCTCAAAATAATAATGTAGATCAAATAATAATGTAGATCAAAAGCATCATATAGTTGGTCTTTCAACTGAAGTTCCAGATTGTTTTTTTTTCTCCATTACGATATATCACTCTGCTGTTTCTGTGATATGTAGATATGTAGACCTTTGAGAACTCAGTGAGTAATTTATTTCTCTCTCAATGGCGGTATCAACCTTTACTCAAAACTTTTGTTGATTCAGCTGTCACTTGCTAATTATGCGGACTGTTAAACTGACCTTTTAGACCTTTTTGCAGCTTTGTGAGCCAATCTAGGTTGGCAATTTTACATGCCTAACCTGGCTGGTAAGAAGCTTCTAATTCAACTTTTTAAAATTCTATTAAAAAAAAATATTGGCTTCCCCCACAACCTTAACAAATGCATTCCAGTAGACAAATACAACAAGTACTAGATAAGTAACAAGTAGAAGTTGTATTTGTAGTACGAGTGATTCTTTGAAACAAACATTTGCATAATGATGTACAGCTCCATTATTCTGTCCGAGCTTTCCTGATGTTCAACAATTATATGATTAGCTAACACAGAAACTGCCTACAAATCATGAAACCAGGCTAGTTTTAAAAACGCATCCACTTGATCAATGCTCGGTGAAAATGTCTGTGGGCATAGACAAGCAAAGCAAACCCTACACCATTTCAAACTCTAATACACAATGGATACTAGTATCTATCTGTGCTAAAAGTATCTTATGCTGTGCAAAAAGTGTTTGGCATGAACTACAAGCATTGATAAGTACTAATAGGTGTGTCTTTCTTGATGGATGAAGTGGGTTTGTTCACTTACTTAGAAGGGATAAGGGACAGCAGTATGGTCTGAGGTCACAACACACCTTACACACTTCAATTTGCAATTTGAGTTTGCTTTAAATTAAATTCAGAAAGACACTGAACTGACTGGCCAAGTGTATGAAACCTAGCCAGTAAGCTGTAACTAAACTACTGTGATTATTGAGTTAGCCAGAAGTATAGATTTAACTGCAGGTCTACATGGATGGATTGGATTTCTTTTTACTTCACAGCAACATCAACTGCTGCATCAGCAGCTATTTACGACAGGAGTCCAGCAAGGTTACATCAATACTAGTCAAACACTTATATTGGGGCAATTTAGAGCAACCAGTTAACCTAATGCATGTCTTTGCAATGTAGGTGGAAGCTGAGTGCTGAAGTGGAGTCTGAGGTCGGAATCAAACTGCATATTTCTGGAACTGCACAGCAGCCACTATAACTATAGCTGCTTGCACTACTGCGTCACCCTAGGGCTACGCTAAACACTACTAACCAAGCTAATGGTAAATAATGAAGACATAAATGGATGGAAAAAAACACTTTTACTTTTGATCCCCAAGCCCAGTTGGGTATTCTGGTTTTCTCCCACATTACAAAGACATGCATTAGATTATTTCTTTACTTACTGACCTCTGTGTGAATGTGTCTGTTTAGCCATGATATAACTTTGCTCATGTTATGAATAGCCATCGATACTGATGTGATGCTAAATAATGTAACAAACAAAACAAACAAGCATAAATAACTTTGATCTGATTTCAAGGCCAACAGACTTTAGGCTTACTTATAAAATGTCTGTAAGTGATTCTCACTTATTGTGAGATATTGATTAGTGCTGTCCCCTCACAGTCCCAGAGACCATGCGTCCAGTTCAATCCTGGCCACAGCTTATGTCGATTTTGTATGTTCTTCACTTGTACACTGCACAGGTTCTCTCTGGGCACTCCAGTTTCCTCCCTTTTTATAAAGACATTTGACATCAACCGGGTTCCAAAGCAGAAGGCTATACCCATACATGATCATCAGTCCACTGCTAGTGCTAGTTTTACTAGTTAATAATGATATATAAGTATCGCTTTTCATTTCCACTTCTTCCTAGTAAAGCTTTCAACCAGCTTCTGGTTGCAGTAACGGTAAGATGAAGCTCTCTCCCGTGTGTCATAACGCGTGACACAGAACAGCTGTAAATTGTCACTAGTTTTAGGCTTACACGGGACTTGTACAACAATGAGACACACTGTGACGCATGCTACTGAGCTCAAAAGGCCATCAACCTCTCTTAGTTCCTCAAGGGCACAGCTCAAGCTTTAAAGGCACCAGGGCTTATGACTCTTTCAGACCTTTTCTGCCCATGAAAAGGTCGAGCTAAGACGAGAACATTCTCCATTCTCGCTCTGTTTTCAGTCGCAGAGAGGCAAAGCCATGGAAAACGACTCTATAAGTCAAGTTGCACCTTGCGCTCCTCAATTATGCTGTATTAACCGTACAACTACTCCACAATTTGCAGTCTGTCTCTATTCAAATAGCAGTGATCGAACTGAAACGCCCTTGCAACCTTTTTAGAATGGTCCTATCCTCCTCCATCAGGTGACCCCCAACCGCTTCATAGATAAGAGGATAAGAGGCTAATGCAGGGCTCACCAAGGACACAGACATGAGCAAGGAGACACTCTGGGAGGGAAAGGAAAGAAAAATGCCCACCTGTGTCAAGCAGTCAAACTAAAAAAAAATCACTCTATCCTGATGAGAGGTAGCTGAAGTGGGCAATCAGCAGGAGAGATTGTTGGGCTGTTGGATGTGTGGCATAAAAAGACACCAGCAAAGAGGATTAGAATGCCATGTTGTGACAATCAAACAAGAGTGGACGCAAGACAAGGAAAGCGAGGGCCAGATGCAGAAGACCCTCCAGACCACAGCATGTAAATATAACCCTCGACACTCTTAAGCCCAGCCGACAGCTCAGGATAAAAGCAGTGAGCCCAGGGTGATTAAAGATCGATTTGCTGCAATCATTTCCTTTTAACTGTCACTTCCCTTACTAGTTACAACCTCAATTGTCACAACTGTGTGGACAAAAGTGGAGAAATCTCTATTCTAGAAAGATGAAACACATAAAAAGGTAGGAGAGTTATCGCTTTTTTCTTAGGGGCTACTCAAGAGCCTCTTACAGACCTTTACTGATATGAAGAGGCCGAGCTCGAAATTAAGCCTTGTAACAGTTTACAAAAAAATATCACTGAATGTGCTTCTTAACTGCATTTACGATGATTTGTTCCGACACTGAGGGACAGCCTTGGCAGCTGATACTGACAAAGCATCTTTACAAAGTCCTCTGTAATCATCTGACAGATTCAATACAATCGACCTATTCCTCTTTCTCTTTGTTGTGAGCTTGATTTAACATAACTCTCAGATAACAGACTGATAAAAAGAATACAGAGCTGCCTCTTGATACGATGAGAAAGAATACAAGTACAAAGAGGTAGAAAGAGAGACAGACAAGAAACAGTATTGGTGGGATTGTGGAGTCACTTAGGAGAACAACGCTTATGGTACTCATCCAGAAGGGCCAGGGTTCAAATCTCACCTCTGACAAGCCCCCCCCCCAGCACCCCCCCCAAACCCCCCACCCCCAAGACCAACACATACACACTTTCAATCCTTAATCAGATGTCTCCACAAATCTCCTTGCTGTATGTTTGTTCCCATCGTTTGTATTAGGGCTCCAGTGTGCAACCAAAATGCAACATTTACACAATTACACACATACTTACCACCTACAATGTAATTCAGTCTTTCACTTAAATTGTATACAAATGTAGGTAAACTTTTACACATCTACATTTATTACAACTAATTGGCCAATTAGTACAAACCATTTATAATGTATGTTTTATATTTAAACAACTGTGTGTTTTGTTTCATTTTTTTCCCCCTTAAGATTGGCCCGTAAACTGTTTTCTTAGCGTAAACCAGTGCTCCTTGTCAAAAGCTTACTGTAAATCCCTGCAGTGGTTGAACAGCACAATAAGAAAATGATGAATCAACATGTATGATTATTAATTAATATAAAAAATGGGTGCGACCAAATCTTAAATCTGTGTGACCAACTGTGTGAGAAAGTAATTTGCACCAACTCAACCAGTGGTTAAAATGAGTTTAGGGCCCCGTGTATTGATCCCTGTCTGTTGTGATCCATGTTATATGTTCATAATGGTATTGTGAATTAGCCATCATGCGCCCCAGTACTGTTTGCACTTCGCTTATTTATCTCTGTGTCAGTCTCACTGTTTCTGTGTTAGCCTTTTTACAGTTTGCATTTTGTCTGTGTATTAGTACTGTATATTCGTGCCCCTGTTACTATTAGCTTAGTCTCTTTGTTAGCCTCTATTAGCATCTCTGTCTTGCATTAGCCCTGTCTCTTTGTTAGCCACTCATACCCCATTTACAACATGATACTTGTTATCTAAGTCACCTTGCCTGCGTTTTGTTTTTCATCATGTCTGTCTTCAATAACGCTATTGCACTTACGAGAAATAAGACCCAAACAACGATGTAGCGAGTGTGCCTGCTGTTCTCTGGAGTATGTGGTCATACTCATCAGGGAACAAGCACCCATAGCCTGACCTCTGGTAGTAGTGCCAGTCTTGTCTAAACCTGTACCATCCTGACCCGGACATGGAGGTTTTCTGTCCCATGGTCTTCACACTAAGTTTGGCCCTACTGCTCTTCCATGCTGCCAAGATAAGATAGGATACCATAAAATAATCCTTTAATAGTCCTGCAATGTGGAAATTTACAGGTGCAATGGTCTGTGCCCCCTGCTAGCTTCATGCTGGCACCGCAATCTCCTCAACAGCACATGAGCCTGCCTGCTCCACATCGATGCCAAAATCAGCAGCAGTGGCTAAAGCCCAATAGGCTTTCCAAGGGGTGCTGGTACCCATGTTCACCACTTTGAAGATTTTGGAGAGGGTGCTTCTACTTGTCAGAGGTTTGGCATCTACAATGCTCATACAGGATGCTCTGGACATGCTCTGTGCAGTCTTAAAGTCCTGAGAACCTGGGGGAATGTGCATGGCCCCTGAGCTTCCTAATTCATTGCCCAAGGTCACTGAGGCCAAGGTAACACTTCTGACATGGCCTTGCCAACCTCTAAATCTAACCCTGTAGCTTCAACACTCCTGGAATCTTCAAGGTGGCTCCTGACACTCCTGATGTCACCAAGGTGGCCCCTGCTGCACTTGGTATCACCACAGTATCTGCTCCCGATGATCCTATCATCGCCACAGCATTAGCACTATATGTTAGCATATCCGTTAGTATTACAGTTGTCTATGTGTATCCCTGTCTATCATTGATAAGCACTTGCGATTACATCAGTCTCCATCTCCCTGCCTTGTACCAAACAAGACGGTGCTGTATGTAAATACATATTCATTTTCACAGAAGAAACGTTCATTTGTTTTGACCAAGGCACCGTTGGCCAAAGCTCCTCATTCAAACCCTAAACTTTCTACTCCTCCTTTCAAAAATGAACAGAACTCGAGAGAAGACAAAAGACGAGTCTCACCCAGAAGGATCATAATCAGAGAGTGAGGAATTCACTGCTGTCCTTTAAGACATTCTGTTGAATGTTATAATATGTGAAAATAAAAAGAAAATATATCTGCATACTTGTGAGTGTATTGGGATGGGGTACATGCTAGAGAGTTAGCGCTAACATAAAAGGCAGGGATCCACACTCGAGTGGGAGAAAGATAAAGAAAAAAATTACAGATACTGAACATTCTCATACATTTGCTGCTTTAATAACTTCTGGCGTGAATAATTTTTTCATGTTTAAATCATGGCAAAATGAAGCAGGCAGCAATTTTATAGACGTTGTCTGAGAGTCCCATGAAGCTCGGACTGTAAATGCAATTGAGAGAAAGACAGCCTTTTTAATATAGGTTATTAGTTTCCCTACCTCCCCACAGAGTTATAAATAATTTCTGAAAGCAACAAACGTCCAGACAGGGAACTTCTCACAGCACCAACATTATTACACTGTTACAGCTCCCAGGTTTAATTTCTTTTATCTTTTTTTCTCCCTCTCTCTTTTCCCTGCTCTCTCTCACTCTCTCAGGCCCTCTATCTCTCCTCTTTCTTGCCAGATGGAGAAAGATCTCTGACACTCAATTTACAGCTGCACTCTCTCTGTCAATCTCCATCATACTCCCTAAAAATATATTCACATGCAAGTTTCACTTTTAGCCCCAGGCTGCAATTGTGGATGGCAAAGTCTTTTCTTGAGAGTTCACTCTTTTTGCCTCTCCCTCTCTCTCTCTCAGTTGTCGCTGGTGTATTCCTCCCATTCCCCCTCTTTCTCTAGAGTTGGTAGTGGTATATTGAGTAAGCAGTGAAATAAACCACCGTTTTGATGGCCACCCTCCAGACACAGGCGTGCAAAACGCAATGTGACAAATTCTGACATGTCAGGGGACTGAATAACAATGACCAAAATGTTGCTTACCAGTAATTGTTATTACATACGCTTATCTCAAAATTAGAAAATTAACTTAGACAACAAACTACTACATATAAACATGTTCAGTATAGATATAGAGCTGATTTAACAAAATGTTCTCAATAAAAAAAAAAAGCCCAAGCCTTTTCTCCTTTCTCTCTACATAAATTTCTGCTAATGAAAGAGCGCAGCATGAAGGCTCTGAGATAGGAAAGTCAGTCAGCAGTTTAGTAACAGCTCATCACACTATTGTTTAACACACTAACAGGCTTCTGCTATTTAAAACACTGGCAAATCTCTGCTGTTACCACCTGCACAAAGGCACTTAAAAATGCTGCAGAGGCCATGTTTCAGAGAATGCTCAGAATGTATGTGGTATGTGACAGTTTTTCTCAGTCATACTCAGCCATTCTCTCAAAGCTAGGGGTTAGTGCTGTCACCTCACAGATCCTGAGCCTTGGGTTCGATGTCTGTGTGGTACCCCCCGGTTAATCAGAAATCAAGAATCAGGAAAACTACTGCCTTTTCAAACTTAAATCTGCACCATCTTACATTGAATTTACATATATTTCCACCATTTTAAAAAATGCACCCTGCAATGGACAGACACACTGTCCAGAGGTCGTTCCAGCTTTGTGCCCTGTGCTGCCGGTCAGCCCTTAGGTTCCAGCGCAACCCAGGACTGGATAAAGCAGATACCTAAGGTCAGCGAGTAAGCATTTGCTTATGTTTTTTACATTTCCCAAACCAGACATTTCACATTTTTTGTATGAACAAAAACACCAGTATTGCACCCCTGTGGTACGTGTGATGCCTGTGCCATCAAGGTTCATAATCATATTTTGAAACCAAGTATTTACCATAATAATTTACTCTGTTTTAAACAGTTCATTTAAACTGATAATGTTGAAATCGGGTGACAAATGGCACTAAAAGAACATGGTTGTCACACCAGTTACTTAGTTTTCGTTTTAAAGGGCAGTAAGTGTTGGAAAATGTTTGCCTGGCTGTATTAAGAATTGATCAGGCCCTGTTGTAAAGGGCATGGACGTGGTTTGTTGTTGCTATGTCCAACTGTGCACTTTTAATTTAGCTGATTTCAGATTTAAAAAGACAGATGCTGGGTGCCCTTTAAGTCCAATGCGTTTGCCATTTGCTTTACAATGATACAGGCAAATTTAATAATGGCCTTCAGGGCTTACTGCAGCCCCAGTAGTGCTGGATGTGGTTAGCTCGACTTTGATAGAGATTAATGAAATGTCAGGTAATTGAGGGGTATCCTGACTAGCTTGTTGAAAGTAGGAGCAATTTCACTGCTTGTGCCACTTAAGGCCTGGGAGATGATTGATGGTGACTTGACACTGTACTGGGTTGGAATTGCATGTTTAAACTAGCTTGCTGGTTACCTCGGAAACACGTACACACGAAAACAGTCTGAACAGCAAAGAGATTAGCTAGTCACCCTTTCCTAGAGTGCTCTTCCTGTGAGGACTATAAGGATACTTAGATCAGAATGCTCTTCATTGTTTACAGATTGAACCCCACTCTCTGACAGCCTGTTAGATTTTCACAGTGGACGGCCACAATCTGTCAAGACTGGACATCTAACCTCAAACACTGCGATTATCAACACCGGCCCACAAGGATGTGTCCTCATCCCCATGCTCTACACATTATTTTCCCACACCTGCGTAAGCTCACACAAAGAAAACACTTATCTGAAATGTAATGCTGCCGCTACAGTCTTTGGCCTGATCACCTGTCATGATGAAGCGGCATAAGCTGGCAAATGTGGTGACATGAAGTGACAACAACAACTTATCTCTCAACGCAGACGAGACCAAGGAGATAAAAGTGGACATTACGAAGGAGAAGAGCCCCTATCAATCACTAAAAATTCAGTTTGAGTTTGAGGTAGGGATGCTAAGCAGCTTTCAGCTTTAGTCATGAGCATCCACGTCAGTGATGACCTTACCGGTAACATATCTGAACGAGTCTGGGATAATCCTGAATAATTTTCTGCAGTTGAAACACGCCTGAGGCAGAGTGCTGGAAAACAGAATGTGGATGTACAAGATCTTACAATTGTGCTTAGGCTTAAAAGTGAGTGACTTCATATGTATTTCACTTGAGCATGCGTGCCATTGCAACCTGCAAAATAGCTTTTATACACCAAAAAGAGGCAAAAACGTTAAAAGCGCATCAGGCTAGGGTGAACAGAGGGTGAGTTAAATGGATTTCTTACAGATTTGAGGCAATTAATAAAAATCAAACAAATATATACCGCTGATCACAATCTTAAGACCAGTTTAAAAATTGCAAGCACTATTGGATCTGAAGAAGACTCTACATATAGAGTTTTGCATTACTAAAAGCAGGCATAGGAGCAAAACACAACAGATTTTGAGCAGACAATTTATTGGAAACATCAATTTTAATCAAATAGGCTGTTCATTAACTGATCAAATTTTCATATCGGAGCTCAAAGAAATTAGAAAAATGTGATGCAAGTGTTTCCAGGAGGCTCATGGGAATGCCGCTCCACGTGTTGAAGATGGCTTCACGAAGGGCATACTCTGTCTGGAACTGATGTCCATTTTTGTAAACTTTTCTTGTCGTCCATCCCCAAATGTTTTCAATCGGATTTGGATCAGGAAAACATCCAGAGTAATCCAAAAGAGTGTCGTTATTCTCCTAGAAGATGTGAACAACAGCATTGTCCTTTTTAAAAACCCAGTCACTACCACACAGACGAGGATCTTTAGTCAAGGGATGACTGCTACAGCATTTCAACACAGCCAGCTGCTGGTTTACGCCACTGTACAACCTGAAGCTCCATTGTTCCACTGAAGGATAGAGGACCCCAAATCATGATGACAAACCCCCCACTGTGCCGCACAGAAAACAACATTGGATGCCAGCAGGACTTTTTCTCACCAGAGAATAAAACCTTTTTTTTTTTTCCAAAGTTTCATGTCTCTGTGATCACTTGCAAATAGGGTGACCAGATGTCCCGCTTTGTGCGGGACAGTCACGCAGTTTCATTACTTTTCAAGCATCCCGCAAATTGGGACGCTGTCCCGCATTGTTATTGACAGTCAGACACACTCCAGTTTTGAAATGTGTCTTTTTTTATCAGGCATTTATTAAATGGCTGTTTGGGGAAAGCATTAAGGGCTGTCATCAGGGGGCGGGACGGTCTGTTAGATCATGTTAACCAAACGGGAACACGGACGCGGGTTAAGGGCGCGACCACCAACACAAACCAATGCAAATCAGGTCAGAACAGCACGGGCATGCAGCACGAGATATGGAGGAAAGGGAGGTAAGCATGACCAGTACAGCTAAGAAAAGAAAATGCAGCTACAACAAAGACTGGGAATCTATCTACCTCTGGGTGAAACTAGTGCAAGGCGAGTCTGGTAAAGCTTTGTGTGAAGTGAAGGTGAATACGACGTGAAACGACACCGACAATGCGTTCACACTTTGAAACACCCCCTTCATACAGGTCAGAAGACTGTGGTAATAAGCTAACATCGACCATGTTTCGACCAGACTCTGAGATTGCAAAGAAAATGTCATGTGGTCGTACAAAGGCAGCATCCATAGTTACAGATGTGCTTGCTCCTGCCTCTGTGGAGAGTTGTTAAAGAGTTGTTGGAAAATTAAAAACGCCTGTGGTTCAGGAAGTCACAAGTGATAAAAAAAAAGTCCATGGACAAAACTGAACAAAAAGTTTTATTTAATATAACTTTTTGTTTCCTCCTGACCAGTTTTGATTTGTATTTCCTTTTTTATTTATTTTCTTTATTAAGTTATGTAGTTGCTCATTTTAGACCCAGTAGTCCCTTTAGTTGGCATTGTCCGGTCAATGCAGATAATTTTCAAACGCATTTCTTTTGCGTAATTTATATGATTCTCATTTGAATGAGTTTGTTTTGTTCAGATAATCAGCCTATGTACTACATGTAGCCTAATCCTGTACATACAGTCTACTTTCAGTATATTGTTCTACTAGAAAAAAAGCACTTTAATGTGGTGTTTGGAGTTGTGCTGGAGTTGTGTTGTTGTTGTTAGAGAAACTGCAGGAAAACCGTACCATTTTAAAGCACATTAAAGAACTGTCTATTCTGTTTAACTGTACTTGTGAGTACACACACACACACACACACACACACACACACACACACACACACACACACACACACACACACACACACACAC
>JAUZST010007593.1:0-39396 GCA_034779995.1 Parotocinclus haroldoi | reverse complement strand
TGTAAAAAAGGGTGAAAAAAGGGGCAGACTCCTATGTAAAAAAGGGTGAAAAAAGGGGCAGACTCCTATGTAAAAAAACAGTGAAAAGAGGGGGCAGACTCCTATGTAAACAAAGGTGAAAAGAGGGGGCAGACTCCTATGTAAACAAAGGTGAAAAGAGGGGGCAGACTCCTATGTAAAAAAGGGTAAAAAAGAGGGGGCAGACTCCTATGTAAAAAAGGGTAAAAAAGAGGGGGCAGACACAAACTTGCAAAACCAGTGTTGTTCTACTTGGTGGTAATAGCTTCAAACACTTCAAATTCTGAAGTGTCACATTTATTACTGCGCTTAACGTGCAACGCGAATACAAAATTGATACTACACAAAGGCATTTTCAATGCTATTCAAAAAAATTCAACTGCAATAAGTCACGAGCATATCACGACACGGTTTGTTTTGGTATCTAGGAAGCTCAGGATTTGATGGGCATTTACTGAAATTAGAGCACGGTTTTACTTTACTTGTAACTGTTTTAGTGTAACGGTTTCCCCTTTGGAAGGTGCTGGTGGGTAGCATACATGAGGAGTTTTATCTGCTGCAGTTTATAATTTGTCTGACCTTACCACTTGTGCTGCCTCAGGCTTTTAATATATGACTGTATTGCCAGTTTGAGGTCTACAGCTGGTAGCTTGATGCCCATCGGTTGCATGGCCGTGACGTTCATGCCGCCACAGCAACGTATCAAACCTACAGTACAGCAAAAAGACCTGCATTTGAGTAAAAATGATTTTAAACAGAGATTGTGGAAGAGACATTTTTAAAAGCATCCTTTAATTCAGTGTAAAATGTTTTGTTTAAAAAAAAAAAGAAAAGAAAAAGGAAAAAAAAAAAACCCAGACAGATTTTCACAGCCATGCGGAAACAGTTTGCAATGCTTGTAAACAAATTAACATGTTCTCAACCCACAAGAATCCCACCCAAACACAGAACTATATACATTAGAAGCTATCAAATCCTATAACCACAGCACAAAGGATCATAGGAAACAAAGGAAAGAACATGTACAGACTCTATGAAAAAGTTACAAACCCCAAACCCTCACCTCTATGTACCATGAGGGGTAATGTTAGTTCAGTTTTAATTATTACAAATAATTCAGTTACTTGTATCCAAAAATACAGATTTTTATTTTTAGGTTTCACCTTTATGTTCAGTCTCAAACTTAAAATGACTTACTCGACTTCCTCAAGATCAAGCGAATGACTTATCAAATATATAGCACCATGATGTCATTACTAAGGACAGGGAAAATATCACAAAAACCCGTGTTAGTACTCGAGACCAAAACAGCATGGGCCCTGGAGTTCTCACGCTGCTGCATGCACTGATGATTATCAATCCAATACACATTGTTATCCCTTATGTTTTTTCTTTCTATCAGAAACATTTCTGATGTTTCCAATATTGGACAAAGTGGATAAGGCATCACATTTGCTGACAAGAGGAATTTAGCCTTAAAGGTGAAGTTGTGCGTCGGGGTGCGTTAAGATTGATAGGAGGGTAGCAGCAAAAATCTCATGCCTTGAAACAGTCCTGTCGAAATATATGACGATTAAATGAATTTGGTCTTAGAAACGGATCAATGCGAGCTGACATCAAACCAGTGTTGACCTTAATCTTGATGCTATGACTGAGGAATAGCCTCGCTACAAAACTCGGGAGGTTTCAGAAGACCAGAATTTGAACAGTCGGAACAGAAGGAATGGAGACACCATAAACATCCACTTCACCAACATACCGACCACTTCACCAGAACAGCAATATGACAGCACTGTAGCACAATATGTTATTGCTTCAACAGATGTCATATGTGGCTATATAGATTCGAAATAAAACACCCACACCTAAGATAGCTCCGAAAACCAGTGTGTGTACATTTTTTCCTAAACCTTAATACCCTCAATATTGCATGCAAATTAAGATTAAACAGTTTAAAACAGGTAAGCAGTATGGGGTTCATATAACTGAACTGTGCAGTACTGTGGCTTTTCATAACAGGATCACACCTGACCGCTATACCATGAAGCTGGCTCAATAATAATGGCAGCCAGACAGGATTTACATAACCAAACAAACATTCACGTGAAGCTTAATTTGTTACCACGTAAACAGTTTGTTAATGGAACCAAACCACATGCTTGCTTGTTCACATTACAGTGGCAAATATATTAAATTATAGAATGATCAAGGAAGAATAAGGGTGTAGACATTACACTAACATTACACCAATTATGTAACGAGTAGACTACACATTGTACATTCACACTGTTTAAGTCAGAACGCAGCTTCAATCTTCCCTTACGGTCACTAATGTTACCAGCTGCACCACCTAGCTGCCACATGAATTCTGATCAGTGTATAACACAGGCTTTTGTTACCTTTTGCCACTTTTTTTGCCATCTCTGCATGAACACAGCAGTCTACCACAAGGCTGGGAAGAGCTTGCTGTTGTAGCACCAGGAACAAATGCCCATTAGCCTCCCCATGCCAATCATGACTCCCATAGTGATTGCTGTGCGTTTAACGCTGGGCCCACATCAATGTCTATTTATGATAGGTACAAGGTTACATCGATACTATTCAGATACATTCTTACTAGGCCAATTTGGAAGAACTGATTAATCAACAACGTGAGGTGACCATTAAATCCACCGTGCCACCACGTCAGATGGAAAGCATCGCAGCTGAGAGCTAATGCCAAGCGATCAACCCTCAAGACGGCCCTCATCTGACATTTTCTTTTAAGTTTGCTTGAACCCATTTATTCATTTTTTATTCGTTCATTTCTTAACCACTTAATCCTCATCAGGGTCACGGGAAATCCTGTACCTTTTCTGGTGGCACAGGGTGCAAGGCTAAAACAACCCTGAACAGGCGCCAATCCATCATAGTGCACACACACTCAAATACACACATGCATGTACCAGGCATGTTTTTTGGAACACGGGAGGAAACGGGAGTACCCACAGAAAACCCACGCAGAGACGGTGCGAACATGCAGGCTATACACAGAAAGGACCTGGCCCTTTTCACCCGAGACTTAAACCACTTGAACATAACCATACTCAGACCTGCTCAGAGCTGGTTATTCAGGAAGGACATTGTTGCCACGGTTACCGAGGTGATTAGGTCAAGTCTGATTAAAGTCCTGCTTCATGGTGTAACCTTCAGGTGTTATAATGCCGTAACGCATACAGCACACTAGCTAAATGAGTAAACAGACTACATAATGTAAGTTAATTATCTTCGATTTCTGCATTATAAATGAGGTACTGTAGCAATGCAAAATGCAATGGAAAATGTACACAGCAATACCAAGATGAAAGCCGGTTTACTAGCAATAATAATAATGCGGAAACAAAAAGCCAATGAAATAGAATATTTTCCTGAGAACGCACCAACAGCCTCACTCGTACTAGATAGAGATTAGAATTATACTATAGTATATCTCTATGCAAATAACATTTGATGTTATCTCTGACACGCTGTATACACCCAACACAAGAGGGAAAGTTTAGCTACTATAAAATAAATCACAGTTTTCTAACATCGTAAGTGTATCTGATTATGTCTTTAGAGCGCAAGTATATATTTTTGTTCCGTCGCCTTTTAAGAATAAGACATTGTAAAACATATCTGTATTATTGCATATTTTCCATTTTAAGGACTTTAATATGATATGTAACAAATATAAATGTTTGGTAAGTGTAATATATGGTTTGCATGTAAATTTCTAAACTTATTTTGCATACAGTGAATTACAGTCCTTCTACTGAAAACTACCTATTGCAGTTAATATGAGGTTCAAAAACTAACCAAAGTGACATGATTACACATGATTCCTTTGCCAATGTATATTTTAAACTCCTTTTAAGAGGTAGTACAAAAAAACAAAACAAATCTTTATTCCGGAATGAATGTTAGAATTAAAAATACATCAGACTTGATGATTGCTCTCTGGGCAGACTTAATTACTGACTGGTTCTGTACACAAGCAGAGAGGCTGGTAGGCGATCATAAGATCCTGCTAATACAAATGAACAGACAGTTTTCTCTGCTGCGGTTTACTTTACGATTGTGTAGTAGTGTCGAGTGGCTATTCATCTTATTCTGTGGCTCTTAAAATACTTGGACCAGTTAATAAACGCGACTCCATGTACGAGATCAAGAGATAATCAACACTGGCTTCATATCACATAAATGTTCTTGCATATTATAATGCTGATTAGAGCAAATATCCCCTCTCTCGATTTGACTTGTCAGCCACTATACATATTGTACATTTGTTTGTCGCGGAATACAATAAAGCTGTGTCTTCAACATTTTCACAGGTTGATATACATTTAATTTTACATCCCTGTAGTGCAAAATGTGACAGTGTTTTCCATTAGGCTATACCTCTTATTACCAGGAAGGTTTATGAGTAATTATAATAATATCAACCCTTACGCCACTATTCTACTATTTAGTTAATATGTCATACATATATGGATATACTTTATCAATATAGATTTTTACTGCTCTTACAAAATCCACAACCACCAAAATAAAACAGCTTTTGAAATAAATCAGAGCATGAGACACATGGTTTTAAAACGTTACTGAACATTGTTACAGAACGAGAAATCAAATAGGAAATGAACAAACAGCTACGAAAACTTCAAGTACAGCGATCACTGAGGAATAAGTCCATCTGGCAAACTGATCAATCAATGTCAGGAAATCAAAAACATCCCATGAAATCTGCACAAAATCGCTCTGGCAAAAACGGTAAACTGAATTGTCTCTTCATCAGCTTTTCTTACCTGAAAAGAAAAAGACCTGGTGTGGAAGAGGAAAAAGTGTCACCCTGTTCTTCCAGGTCGTGTGTGCATCGCTCTTAATGGGATCTTCCAGTGCTGTTGGCAGTGAGGTAAGGCTCCAGCATGGCCGAGGATCCATCACGGCTCCTGTTTGATGTAGTAACTGCCCGAGCCGTTGCTCTCCTGGTCTGACATGCCCTGGGAGAAGGTGAACTCGTCCACCTCTGGAGTCTCCTCCTTCAGCTGCAGCGTAGCTTCTGTGAGAATAAAGTACACAAAGGAGGACAATAACTAAGAGAAGCAGCTCAGACTGAAATGTGTCATGTAGGCCAGTTTAACAGACATGTTTAAACAAAAAGGGACGAGAAAATGCAACCACTGGACTATTAATATTTAAATAGGTTACTGTGTACCACTGTGTATCAAATAATAAACACAAGCTAAATTGCATAATTCACAAAGTTTGTGTGAAATTCAAATTCAATCTATGACCAAACTGCACACACAAGACATTAAAATCTGAATTAATAATTAATATACCCTTGGAAAAAAATTGAGACCACTGCAAAAATTATTATTTTCATTAAGGGATATTTCATTTTGAAAAACCTTATTTTTTGTGAGAAAGTGTAGTAGATCCATCAAAACGGATCATTCTGCAGTGGTCTCAATTTTTTTTTACAAATATCCCATAATTACATATATATTTAATTTTTGTGAGCAGTATAATTGTTGGTACTATAGGTGTGTTTATTTTATAAGTTACTGACATTTTCACAATGAAAATATTTATTTGCGGCAATGTCAAGAGCATTTGTCATAAACTGGTCAGAATATCCAGAATATATGCAGTGTTTTCTGACCTCGCTTAATAATGTAAATACAAAGTTCATTTATAATTTTTGCTTGTATTATTTAACATATTTTTTAACAAAATAATATTAATCATTACACCCATGAATTTCAACCACACCTTTTATGGATCTTGTACAATTCCTCAAAAAATAAGAGTTACTTTAGGTGATTACTTAATCAGTAGCTCATTAAGTAGGATGAGGTGTGTCTGAGATGGAATTCATCACATGCTAAAATGAAATTGCTTTATATCGTAATTACATTTGCACTGCTTGATTATTGGAGAATATGAAGTCTTTACATTAACTGGTCTCCTATTTGATTTTCCTTCCTGACATCTGTTTGATGATATCTTACTTTACAAATATTTATTCAGGGGCCAAAAAGAAACAAGAAAAATAAGATAAAAAGCATTTAAACATTTTAGTATTTGACAGCCACAAAAGCCTATATACTGTCAAATTCATTAAAGACATTATGACATTATGAATGTATTTAAAAGTACAACCAACCAGCCAATATGTGAATAAGTCCCAAGTAAGTAAATGAACTCATTGAGAATTTACAATTGGGAAAAACCCAGACAAGTTAAAAAAAATAAATAAATCACACCATATGCACTTAGAACAAGTCTAATCAGAATGCATGAATGAGACAGTCACCAAACTGTAGTACAGGTATGTGCCGTTTAAAGTCCAATCAAAGTCCAAAAGTCTAACAGCTGAGAACTATAGTAGAACTTTTTAAGAACTATAATTATAATGGTGACAGAAAAAAGAATGACAGGCAGATATTAACAAAGCAATGCTCCTCTTGTTTCAAGTTTTTTTAAATAAAAAAGATAAAAATTGTCGCTGTATTGTACGGTACCCAGAATAAATGTTTTCATATTGTGTTTTATAATTAATTTGATTTGTAATCAATTATTGTTTAAAACTAAATGTAACTAGAAATGTCCAGTCTTCGTCCTGTACCTCAGAACGTCATGCGGACATTTAACAGCACATACCTGTATCCATGATTTGATTTCCTTTTTCATGAGATACTGTTTATTTTGGTCCCACATACCACATTTCCACTTCCATTGCTAATGTATTATAGAAAAAAAATACAATTTCTCATTGTTTTCTCTATTTTTATATCTTAAGAAAAAGCGTTTCAGTCCAGGTCCAGGTATTACTACCGGTAGTTTCTACCTACAAGTGATGCACTCAAGTATCTGTGCACCATGTAACTTATATGCCAAAAGCCTACATCTCAAACTGGAAATGTTGTGCCCCTGACTGACTATAACAAGTTGCAATGTCACACTGACCCCACATTTATAATACACAGTCAGATGTTATATGCAGCAGTTTTTCAAAAGCACAATTTTTTACCAAGAAAGTGAACAGAAAACATCCCAATTGGTATAGAAAAGGCCTTTTAAACAACTACAGGAATCAAACACCTGCAACCTGACCTTACTACTGTACGTCCTGACATGTCTCCTATACAGTTCGGAGAACGCAGCAGCACCGCCAGCCTGAGGGATTAAGAATGAAATTACCTGAGTTGAGAGAGCGTTCGCGCTCCACACCAGGTGGGTGGGGCAGGTAAAGGGACGGAGTCTGCTCTTCATCGCCTGAGAAACTGCTCCTCCTCAGAGACCCGCCAAACCCGAGAGGCCTCCTTCCAACTGGAATCTTCCTCTCTAAACACCAAGCCATACTGTAGTTACCCACGTTACTGCATTTGCCATGCTACAGTTCCATGTCTCACAACCGCCAAAGTTCACCTTCCTTCCCTAACTGGACAGATCTTCAACTGATTTACAGTTATGACGCTATCCTCACAGCTAACCAGAGACACTATTCTACTCCGTGCTTATCATACGCCACCTCTGCCAGGTTTCTCCATAGCATCTTACACCACTGAAATAGTGCAACCAAGCTTCAACGTGCAGCTGAAACCGACCAAGACCAGAACACCCTGATGAACAAGAGGCACCTCCAAAAGCAGTGACGAGTGAATGGACGCGGGAAGACGATAGACATATTGTCTGAAGTTAAGAAATTCTTACTTTTCTTCTGTCCTTTGTACTGTGGGGCTTTCTTTTTCTGCTTGGTCACATTAGGTGGTGCTTCTCTTGTAGCTGAAATATAAAAATTAAAAAGATCGTTAATAACATTTTTACTGCTTGAACCTGTGTATGATCTGCAGTTATGGGCCATGTCTGAAATTTCTATTCTCCAATTCCTTAAATTCAAGGTACACCACCTTGTTTCTGCACTCATCGTCCACTTTTTCTTTTCCACTTACCATAAAGAAGAACCTTGAAGTTACTGTAAAAGTTCTACAATTACAGACTGTAGTCCATCTGCTTCTCTGCATACTTTGTTGCTCCCCTTCAGTCTGTTTGTAATGGACAGAACCAGCAGGACCAGCCTACACCAGGTACCATTTGGGAAGTGGACCATAAGGCACTTTTGCAGTAAAGAGTTACAGGGACTAATTTGGGAGCTCCACCAAGAACTACAATTAATCTATGGCGTATGGCACAAGCGTAGATGACTCAAAAATAACTTTGAATCACATAGGTTAAGTAAAGCCTTCACTTCCAAAAATAAAAACTTCACTGCCAATCCTTGAGTGCGATTGTTTTGTTTTCATTTAAAGCATTAACTGCTGTTTATATGCCTACTTAGTACAAGTACATTTAAAAAACGTCACTCAGGATTCCTATGAAGTCTCTACTGTCGCTTATTTTTTTAAATCTCATCAAGTTCCTTCAGCATTGACCTGCCAGAGCAGATTTTTAAAAGTAACAAAAGCATTCTGTTGAAGATTACAGTTATATGGTTCACTCAAATGAAAGTGTAGTGCTATTGTCAGTAGGAAAACTTTGTTGAAAGTCAAATCGGAGCAAGAAGAAAACACAGCTTGTTGTGATTAACACAATAATAGTTGTGACTTAAAGTAATACACAACTTCAATCGTTTGACACCGCATGTCTGATTCAGCAATTAAAGCAACGTTCAGGAATGTTGACTCACTTTGTGCAGCAGGTGGTTGGAGCTGGTAGCCAGTAAGTTGGCACCAGCCCACTGGATAAAGGTCTGGAGACTCACAGTCCACCCACTGGTCGTATTCATCCTCCCAGCCATCAAAATGAATGCGCAGGAGCCTGTGAACAATCCTGGTCACGGTGGCTACGCAAACCAGTCGTGGTTCCATCAGATCCACTGCTTCTAGCTTCATCCCTTCACGGAACCCATGATTAGGGACGTCCTAAAGAAGCCATGCATCCCAGTTTAGCACATAATCCAAAAGCTGCTAGAAGCAATTAAAGGTAAAGGGGGTCATCCTTGAGTGATTTATCTGAAATCGTCTTAAGGCCTTATTAAATAATTGTTAGGCCTTATTAAATAAAACACTTTAACGGAAGGCACTTAATGTGGAGTGTCTCAGCTCGTTTGCGCTTATTCTTTATAAACTTACTTTGTTAAAGAGCTTCACAGGGGCTGCAATTGAACATGTTTCTCTGAGGTAGTCAAACCATTTGAATGGCAGTTTGTTGTACCCTGTGAATCAGTTCAACATTTAATGAATTCAACAATTTGTGCGATAATCCACGGTAGTATGATATAAAAACTTTTCAAAGTAAATTACCCCTTGGGGGTGTGAGTTCAATGTTGTTGATTTCACAGAAGCCTGCAGGGAAGATAGAGGGAGAGGTGGAGTGGTAGCAGAACCAGTCTGAGCCGTCTGCAGCCTCTGAGCCATCGATCCCAATCATGAGGTACCCATCAGCCAGTACCTAACAGAGAAAACCGAGTCAGTTACAGTAATCAGTAAGGGACAATTCCATTTGTACATTCGTTACATAACGCATGCCCGACTCCGCTTCGATCATGTACCATTACCTTTCGTACAGTAGCGACACATATAGCTGAGAGATTCAGAGGATCTATCGCCTCCAACTTCATGCCATCTTTGAACCACTCGCCACTCTGGTCCACATCCTTCACCTGAACATTATGTAAATGTTATAAAAAGGTGATGTGTGATCAACACGCACAGATTTAGTTGTATAATTGGATAAGAAATAGAAATTACCTTGACAAATAACTGAGAAGGGGCATCCATCAGACCATCAATTTTCTTTGACACCTCTGGGGAAAACAAAGTCACAAATGTCAGCTAATTAAATCAGATTTATTTTAAACCTGCACTATGATTTCAGAAAATGAGCTCAATCATGAGTTCAGATGTTCACAATTCAAAATAATTGATATGGATTAGACAAGAAGATTGACAACTAGAGCAAGAAGAGTGACAACAAAAAAAATACATCTAAACTGAGTCATCCAGAGCAACGTACAACTTTCTTACAGCATTCTTATAATCCAAGCTATTGCGAGTTAAAAGGTCCTGCTCAAGTTGAGTGCATGACAGAAGTGGGATTCGAACCCTGGACCTTGTGGTCAGTCCAGTACTTTCATACTTCCTTAGTTCCGAAAGAGATAATAGCGACTGTGGTATATTAAACCTATAAAGTCATGTCTCATATGTCACAGTTTCATCCTAACCACTAACCAGAGGGAGGCCCCACCTCCCTGGGACTCGACCAACTGAGCTCGACCAACTGAACTGTGTTCCCCAATTCTAGCACACAGAATATTTGCTTCACAGTTTTGCATATTTTACTTTTTTTTTTTTACTTTTTATTAACTGTTGATGTAGCAATCAATGTTTATTCACAACACAAGCAAGCTTACGTTAATACTAACAAGTCACATTCGTACTGGGTCAATTTAGAGAGACCAGTCAACTTAATACATGGCTTTGGAAGGTGACATTTACACTGTGTCATTAACAATTGTTAAATTAATTGATTTTTGTCCCCTGATTATTTTTAAACGATACCTCAATATTTAGTTGTAAATACAAACCTACAAGATTGCATTCCCTATATTCAAACACTGCATTATCTGATATACTGTATTATTTCAAATGCAATACAAACTATGGATCCATCCCAGAACCAAGCAAAATAAATGTTATTAACAAGGCTTTAACATGTATATGGATTAAAATGGTATCACATTATTAATTTTGACAGTGGGAGTTCATAGCATAAACCCCACACTGACCGGATCTTTTAAAGCGGTGTCCGATACTTCTTGACCAGCCGACCGAATGGATGAGTGGGCTGAACATGTGACACCAGAAGTCATCGGTGCCATCCTGGCTCTCCTCATAGACAAGTCGCAGTCGGCCCCCAATGACTTGCTCTACTAGGGCTACACGTGTTCTGCACAGGTGAGTCTTATCCACCACCTCCACTCGCATTAGCTTCTTAAACGGGTACTGCATGCTCTCCTGCACCTGGCAATTAGACAGTAATACAAGTGTTTTCACAAACTAAGTTATTTTTAATGTGATTTTCATACTAGCAAAAGAATCCCTGCACAAGAGTCTCTATGGGAGGTAATAAGATTGTATTAGGTTGTGCCCAAACTCTAATGTAGTCCAAAACATGGCTACAAATAATTACACAAGAGCACATTATTGTTTGTTTGTTTTAGAAATTGGAAGACAGAATCCTGATGCTTGAGATCAGAAAATAATGGAGATCCTGAGCTTAATAGATTTTTTAAATGGTTCAACCTTCTTTTTCACTGGTCGTGGGAGCCACTTGTACCTTTATATGAAAGGGAAGGGATGCTAGTACCAGCAGGATGGCAGAAATAGTTAAGTCATGTCTGAACTCTCATGGCTGCTTTTAAAGCTTTGAAGCTACAAATCTACAGTGATAAATGAAACCTGATGAACATCAACCATTTCTTGGCTGAATGGCTACACGACGGCTTTTTTTTTTTCTTTATTATGGTGCACAAAAAAAATCATTTTTAGTTACTTACCATTAAATAGTGACGCATCTTTTCAACTTAAAAAACAGAATGTGGTGTGGTCAAAAGAAAAATAAAAACAATTTAATATAATAAATAGAATAATTCCTTAGACACTCAGTGGCACATATTTAAACAAAAAACAAGGGCGCTTAAGAGCAATATACTTTTGCTACTCTCTCCCCACATTTCACCAAATTAATTTTCTCAAAGGAAAAATTACCTTAAATAAAGTAGGTAACTCTTTCCATTGCAAGGATTTATAAATAATATCACACCAATTCTGGAATAGACGGTAACTGGTTTAAGCCATTTCATTGTAATTACTTTTCTAGCAGCAACACTCAATTCTCCAAATGTTGAGGGTGGGAGTAAAAAAACAAAACCCTCATAACTGACAACCTCCCCCCAACAAATGTAAATAAAAAATGCTCACATAGAAATGTTGGATTACTGCAAAACTTACATTGCAGGCAGATATGTGAATGATTACAAGTGAGGTCTGATTAGACACTGGGCCACAGGAGATTGTAAAAGTGCTTCTGCTGCTGCCCTATAACAAGGCTTTCAGAGGCTATTTTTAAGAAGTGTTGTGTAGTAGAGAGATGATTGGATGCTAGACGTAACACCCTCAGACATTTTACCAAACTGACAGACTTTGAGAGGGTGCATCACAGGACTCACCATCATGTAGGTAATGACCTAGCTGTCAGGTGGTTTTGTGGTGCAGGGGTTCCGTGTGGGAAGATACATGGTGAACATCGTTTTGATGAAACCACCAATTTAAGAGCAGTTCCCATAGTTTTGTTGCCCACTATCCAGACACAGGCGACACCTTCACTACACATCCCTGTCTCTACCCGGAACAGCAATTTTATTCCCTCTTGTGGCACGTCCCAGAGTCTAATCAGACCATATGTGCAAGCATTTACATATATTAACATAACATAACATTAACATAACAGTATTCGAGTTTCACAGCAATCTGACACTTCTGGGTGTGATTTTTTTTGTCAATGTGTGTCATTTTGGTAGCAAATATAACAACCAATCCAGAAAGTTCACTTCAGAAAGTATTTACAAATTGAGGTAATTGGCTTCCTGGTACCCACAGTTCCTCCAGCAGCTGGGAGAACCAGAGAGCTGGGAATTCTGGGCAGGTATATCTGCACAGACTTGTCCAGGCAAACATGACTACACTAAAAGTTTTATGTAAAGCTTTATAAATTCAATCTTGGTTCATCAAATTCTAAAAAAGAAGGAGGGGAAAAAATTAACTCATAAAAATTAACTTACATACATATATACATACACACACACACACACACACACACACACACAAACACTACCTTTTTAGCAAAATCAGGTGGGAGAGTTTTGACTCCAGTGAGTCGCTTCACAAGAAATACTTTCCAGTTAGAGCACTTATGTTGGATTGCTGCAAAGACAAAAAAAACCTCTAATCAATCAATCAATCAAAAAAAAAAAAAAAAAAACTTAATCTGCACCATGTTTGTCTATTATATCTCTGTCGGTTTGGCCTTGCTTTGCCATACCTCTATTGTATCTCTGTTTACTACTTACATTTGGGAGGTACCAGGGGTTTACCATTTGAGGCACACCATCCGACAGGATGGATTTCTGGGACACACATGTTACACCAGAAATCATGGCTCGAGTCATTATCAAATCCCTCATATCGGAGAAGTGCCTTAAAACCTAAAAAATGTGCAAGGTTTAGATTTTATTGGAACGACATGCACACAGTTCCTATAGTTCAGCAACTCTTGGTTTAGATTTGAATGCAAGTTTTACCTGCTATTTTAATAATCCCTGCTATCCAGTAAACTTTGGTAGACAGGTTTGTGTCAGAATTAAGAACCTCTACCCTCACCCCCTCAGTGATGTCATCCCAGAATAAGCCCATGGGTACCTGAAGACCACAGAACACAAACCGCAATAAGAGAGAGCTTACCAGTATTTTAAGATTAAACATAATATTACCAAAAACAGCAAGAGAACAGTTTCTGTGCTTGCCTGTAAATAATACTCACATGTTTGAAACAGCTTACTGGTGCTCCAGGCACGTTATTGCTAAAAATGTATCTGCCCCAGTCAAAGCCCTCAACAGGAATTGCTATGCAAAATGAAAGAAACACAACAGTCAGAGGTTGTAAATATCACACAATATCTTCCTAGGCTAAAAGTTACAGTAGGCTTACCTGATTTTGATTTAGCGGGGCTCTGTTGATTTGTCTGATACTGAGCATAAGCTGCCAACTTTGCCATGAGTGGCTGTTTCTGTAAGACCTTTGCCTTCTTTGTCGGTGGTTTACCCTTGGTGAGACAAATGTAATACACACAGCATTTCACAACATGTCAAAGCAGGGGTGGCCGACATTAACACCATCATCATATAGTAAGGCTGGGCAACATCACATACACTGGCAGTCTAAATGAACTGCTCATGTTCACATATATATTTGAATCAAATGTACGATTCACAGAATACATTTGAACTCATCTGTTCCATAAAGGACAAAAAACAGTGTCTATTTTCCCCAATGTGTAAGGCAATGTTTATCATTGATAAACATTTGATCATATATTTAATTCACTACAATTGAGTGCAATACAAGTTGTTGGCGAAATCCAAATCTAAACACTGTGTAGCTAAACGAATGAGACATAACATAGGCAAAACTGACCTCACATTGTATGCCATTTAGAAAAAAAAAAAACAGTAAAAAAAAATAAAGTAGCTTCACCTTATCTTAAATAATGTTTTTTTTAGATTTCTGAAGAATATCAATTCAAAATGTATGCTTTTCTTGTTTAGAAATTATATTTAGTGTGTTGCGATAAAAAGAAATTAGGAGTTTTAAATAATGTTACTGCAAAAACTGCTATTGTAGCAGTTTCATCATCAAAACAAATAAGCTCACTAAGCCTTTAAACATCATCAATCTTAAATTCATCGTTATATCAACGAGTTTCCAGTGCAGAACAGAGGTTATGCGTATGGGTGCATGTTGTATGATAGTGCCCTGTGGTATAATAAACAAAACCGCAATCGCTATCAGCTAATGTAATAAATAATGCATGTGACATTGTATGATCCATCATTACACCCCTATGCAACATTGGATCACTTCTGATAGAATAAGTGCACAAGCAAAGTATCAGGCTCAGTACATCATCTGTACTAAGAATTCTTCCACCGCCCTTTCAAAAGGGACATATTTTGTATTTTTTGACTTTTGTTGTGCATGAATATATCTAGAGTGAGTACTAACCATCACTCAAACAACCCCGTCTTATTTTTGTAGTCTCTGAAAGTACGAATACACAAAATTTCAAGATGATGTTTCTATTTGGCTCCGTTTCATATGTTGCAAACTGGTTCTTTAAAATTATACTGCCCCTTATTGGAGTACCTCTAACCCTGGCTTGAGAATGTACTTTTAATATGTGCACTTCAGTATGCCCAAAAAAAGCAAATGCATTACTCAAAAAGTTGACTGCTCTTTCTACCAACCTCAACTAATTACTAAAAGTCCAGTCCATGATGAGGGACAAGTAAGCACTAAAATTGTTACACTACTCGTTTCCACCTGGCACTTTCTTACATTTCCAGAGCGGTGATTCATTATCATTTGAAAGAACAGGCACTCAAAAGTGGTTGTTCTGAAAATAACATTCAGACAATATGTTGATGAATCCTTTGGTGTTTCAATTTTAACACATCAACTGTAAGACCTTACTACACTGCTCACAAAAATTGAGGGATATTTCAAAATGAGTATGAATCAATTAAAAAAGAAGCATTTGATCTTACTTCATTAAACAAGATCATCAGGAAAGCAAATTAAAAGAAAAGAGTTGTTCGATTTACGCAAATGAGATGCAAACTCAATTATGGTGATTGAGTAGTAAGTGATATATTCATGAGGGTGAACAGAAGCATGTGAACTGGAAGAGACCGCCCCACATTGACTGTTCAGGAGAGTGTATGGTCACCCAAAACTGCCAAAACACACTGACAGTGATGGGGGACAGAATCAGATTGTCCACTAGTTCTTGTGGGATCCTCTTCATATTCATTTTTAAATATCCCCTCATTTTGTAAGCAGTGTATTAAGTGTGCAAACTACCTGTGCTGGCCAAAACATATTTGTTTAACACTTAGAAGTATTAGAAGTATTTGAAATCCTCTACCCCATAGCTGCTGCTAAAATCATGTCATAGTCAAGTGACCACTTATTTAATCCCACATACCCTAGTCTGGTCCTTAAATCATTGTATTCTGCTGAAGAAGTCAAGGAAATATGATACCTGAAGTCTGGCCAATATGCTGGCTTTTTTTGAGTTGGAGGAATAGCTTCTGGAGCAGGACACGCTGCAGAACCTCTTTGTTTTTGAGTAGAACGCATCTCTGACTCCGACCATCCCGCACATTTCACAAGTTGCTTTGAAGGTTACAAAAAAACAGGTCACTAGGCTTGCAAGCTTCCAACATGAATACAATAAACACAACAATAAACATATGTCAAACAGGAGTATTCATTCTGGCATACCGTCAAAATAATAACTGGAAGAACATATTAACAACTAACCCATGCCAGCCTTTCCATCTGGGTATGTGTACACCTGGCCATTGGTCTTGATGATGGGAAGTCCAGCGGGGATACTGCGCTCTTCATCCTCACTGTCCTCTGTGCTGGAGCTGCTGCTCGATTCCTCACTGCTCTCATAGCCGTCAAACATGCCAAACGAGTCTCTCCTCTTCCTTTCTGGACGTGAAGTGCGCTCAGCCTGAGGTAACATATCAGCCAAAAAAAACGCTACTGTTTACTGACTGGCCACTTTTTTAGGAATCATGTAGTGATTAATCAAGTTCACACTAATTCTGTGTTTTATGGCAATACAAACCCTAAAAACATAAACCCTAAAACATCTCTACAGAAGATGCTTACAGTTCTTGAGAACACAGACAAAGCAACAGGAAAAACTGAAACAAAAATGAATCCATTTAACAAGTAAAAACAAACATAAAACATTATTAGTGCAGTACTAATATACCAGTCCAGCAACACAAAAAGTTAAAAGTAGTTTTAAGTAGAACTGGATGACATGACGTAGCTAAATATAGCACAGTTTAATAAAGAAAATGCAATGTGCATAGATACCAGATTTAAGGTAATTTACTTGAATGCAAGTTGTGCCAAAATGATTTTCTTCTAAATAAAAAATATTTTTTTATTATATTTGTATATGTCATGTAGTGAAATTTAATAGCAGTTAAGCTACTGGACTGCAAACCAGAATGCCCAGGGTTCAAAACCCACCTCGGTCAAGCTGCCACTGTTGGGTCCTGGAGCAAGACCCCTAATTTACAATTGTTTGGATTGTGATATCAGTTCAAAGTTCTAAGTCACTGCATAAACTAGTCTGATAAATGACTAAATATGCACTTACCTGTCACTTTATAAGGCACACCTGATCACAGATACATACATCTAGGCTTTTAGCAGATGTCCTTATCCAGTCCTTATCCTTATACAGTCTTAACAATTACAATTGCTTCATCACATTGCAGAGTCTTGAACTCTGGACCTTCTGGTCCATAGTCTAGTAGCTTAAGTAATGGCTAACTATTTTTATTTTTGTATGATGTATTTACGTAGAACTTTTAATAACAAAGCATTGTCTTAAATCAGCTTTACAATTTTAGATTGCCTTCTAATATCTATGACCAATCCCAAATTTAGCAAGCCTAGGGTGGTAGCACCAACAAAAACCTCCTTAAACCTTATAAGGCACATTTATATTTACGGCATTTAGCAGACGCCCTTAACCAGAGCAACTTACAACTGAAACAGTCTTACAGTTCAAGCAACGGTGGGTTAAGGGCCTTGCTTAAGGACCCAACTGTGGAAGCTTGGCAGAGGTGGGATTTGAACCCAGGACCATCAGGTACCTTAACCGCTAGGCTATCACAGTCCCAATCACCAGGTGTCAGTCCAATAGAGCACCTTTTGGTTGTGGTGGAATGGATGTGCAGCTGACAAATCTGCCATCTTGCCAATATGGACCAAAATCTCTGAGGAATGTCCAGCACCATGCTGAATCCACGATAAGAAGGAACAGCGGATTAAAGCGGTTCTTAAGGCAACCCGGCAGCGGTAAGGTGTACAATTTTATTTTTTTGCCTAAATAGGTGTTATACAATATTAATCATATATTTGAAACACAAATCTTTTAAGCTAATAATATTGCCCAGTGATTCTCTGTAAAAACACGTCTGCAAACATTGCGAAACGGAACAGCGTTGGGAGAAAAGTGTCACCCATCTCAGTTTCGGCAATAATATTAGGAACTCAGTAGATCTAAAGCTTAGCTTCAAGCTACAGTTAACATAGGTTAGAAAATGAGGTTTGCAAACCCCAAGTATCTTTTTTCTATGTAAACTAGACCAACAGCGCAAGGTGATGGTTGTTTCGCGCAACAGGTTCCCATAGCAATAAGCAGGCGCCTGTGTTTGCTCTGAACACTGCTGGACCAAATCCAGTTAGCTGTGAGCTAGCTATAGCTACAGAATTAAAGCGAGTGCTACTGCTACACAAGGGGCCTCGGGCTCGCTGTGCTCCAGAAAACCCGCACTAAATAATGGAGCTTAGCTAAAAACCTTCCCCGTGAACGTGTCAGCCCGCCATTAGACCACATTGAGGGTTTATAAAGGCGCCCAACCTGGCTTGAGCTAGGTGGCTAACGCTAGCTCTGCTGCAGACTGACAACCAAAACAAAGAGGGTTGTAATGGAGCTAGGCTAACGAGCTAACCGCTGCTATTTTACAACCGAAACAAGGAAGCAAGCAACCAGAAATTATCTTACCAAATCCCGTGCGTCTTCCATTAGCCCTTCATGTAAGATAAGAAACGAATTCCTAATTTCTAACAAAACAGCGCCCCGTAATCCAGGGCTTTGGCTTTAATCTCACCAAACGCTAAATAATAACTCCAGCTGATTATCAACAATTGTCATTGAATAAGAGCGCATGCGTGCTCGTGCCAGTTTACTATTGGTGCGGAAACGAAGTCGTCATCAGCTCAAAAAATATAAGGAGTGATTTTATTCTGCAGTCTTAGAATAGTAACTGTTCGCCAATATATTATCGAAAAACGAAATATCATATAATGAAATGTCTCCCAGTTGTTGTGTGCAGTGTTATGAAAACAAAACATTCTCAGCTACTATTCTGCAGCCCAGTATGTGATTTAAGACCACTCTGTTTCACACACTTTCTGATTCATTCATTTACATACATATCCAGCATTTAGAAGACGCTTAAGCAGAGCAGCTTATAACGGATACAAGCAAAGCAATTGTGGCTTAAGCGCCTTGCTCTGTGCGGACTGATTAGATATGCGTTAACGAGCTGTTGAACAGCTGTACCTAATAAAGTGGCCGGCAAGTCTTTAGTTAGTCCTTTAGCAAATGCCCTTATGCAGATCGACTTACAGTTTATATAAATCAAGCAGTTATGGGTTAAGGAACTTGTTTGCCTTGTGCAGCTAGGCATAGGTGGGATTTTATCCCTACATTTTCTAGTCTGCAGTTTAACCATTGAACCACCACATGACCGGAATCTCAACTAAACCCACACAGACACAGGAAAGATATCCAAAGTTCACACAGGCCCAAGGTCAGGATCCAACCCAGGATCACCAGAGATGCATGTGCCACCGTGCCACCCCTGTATGGATATATCATTTTTCAGAAAAAATAAACACAAGTTGATAAAAGGAGAACATGCTGTCAAAGAAGCCCTTCTTTAGGATGACAAGTCTTTCATCCACTAAACTTGTAAATACATATAGTTTCTGCTTGTGTTCCATTTGAGGGTGCCAGTGTTGAGCAGCTGTTTTAAAGTTTACTGATGACCACTTTCATAGATCTTCCTTTTAAGGTTGCTCCACAATATTATCTTAATAAGACTGAGGTCCAGAGATGACAGTGGCCAAACCACAAGTTTCTCCTTTTAAACCCATAGCAACCAAAGAGTCAATGGTGTTTTTTTTGCAGTATGGGACAGTCTATTGACCTGTATAAAAATGATTTATTTCAAGATGCACGTCTAGCAAAGTCATTTCAACACTCTCAGGTAGCCTTATGGGACCTGCCAACAATTTTGGATAAATTAAGGAGTCTTGACCGAGGCTTCAAATACACTGAAATATCCCCTAATTTTTGTGAGTAGTATACCTGTTTGCCACAGTGGCATTTGTATAGTTGCCCTTTTAATATTGTATGATTAATCTGTCTGATAGAAACTTTCCTTAATAAACCTGACCATATTTACACCTGCTCAGAATCACTCCCATGTTTCAACAGTTAGGGGCATAAGAGTGTGTTCAGTAAGAAGCTTCTCCAGCTTTGCTGCAATAAAGACTGATACAGAAAATCATTTTTGACCACAACAAGAACTCTATACAATGACCCAACTGGCCTGATAGAGATGTTTCCCCACATAAATAGAAAATTGCACAATTTATATATTGCACATTTTCTTTCTATTATTACTAATCTCCCTCACTCTCTCTCTCTCTCTCTCAATCTCTCCTACCACATGAGAACTGTAAGTAGCTTAATAATGTTTCAATTGTTTCCCTTAGTAAAGATCGCCTGGTACCAGCTATATCTAAGTCCTACTGATAAATCACGTGCATAGTCAATTGAATCATGGTGCATTTTCTTCACCAATTCCCCAACCAGTGTGTGGAAAAAAAGTAAGGAACAAAATTAAGGTGATAATATTGCAATGAAGTAGTTTATTTTTCATTATATGTATATCTTTATAGCAATTAATAAATCCTCAAATGCACAACATAATACCAACAGTACAGTAAATAAAATAAAGACATTCAATCAACAGCAACAACGCTAACACATAAAACAGTCAATTCACCCAAGTGCACATTTTTATAATACTGAGGTTTCCATCTGTATCTCACACCTTCAAATTCCCTGAGAACCATCACTCATGTGGTCAGTAGTTAACTATTAATGTAGTCTTGTACAAAGAGAGGACAGACCAGTAACTGATTATCCAACAATCTGAGAACTGACGAAACAGAACTGACAGACAACACATAGCACAGTTAGTAAGGCTTGCACTTGCAGACAGGAAGCATGAGGTTCAGCTTGTCTCTGTGGAAGCAAAAACAACGAGAACAATGAATCCAAATCAGCTGATGTACCAGTTTTATTTTTATCCCATTGCTATCAATGTCCCTCTACTATCCTTACCAATATAAAGGCATATAGTCTCTCTCAGTTAAAGTCATCATCAAGAACATCATCCACACTTCCAGATATTGAAGCGACTTCTGCAACAAAAAACCCCCCAAAAACCCACACATTAACATGAATTCATTATTATTTTGCAACCACTAAAAGGGAACAACAAACTCCACCACCTGGTGGAGTGACTGATGATTGTGTGACTGATGATTTTTCATTTACCATGCATAGTATTTTAAGAAATTTAATTGTACTGGAAAAAGAATGAAAAGCCAGTGTACATGAAATTCCACTATAATCGAAGTTTATAGCTCTTATTCACACATAAGCTCATAAGCACATACTGCTCAAAAAACAAGGGGCTACTTCAAAATGAAATATCCCCTAATTAAATACTTCTCAATTCTTGTGTGCAGCGTGCCTTGTAATATACTTTCACGTATGGGTGTTCAGGTGGCCAAGAGTTTTGTTTGATTGTTAATTTGGTTTACTTATCACTATCGGCATCAGTGGCCATTTCAGCTACACACACACACACACAGACACAGACCTAGAGTACCCGGAGTAAACCCACACGGACACAAAGAGGACATGCAGACTCCACACAGAATTAACCCAGTACCTTCTCGCTTTGAGGTGGCAGTGCTACCCACCGAGCCACTGTGCCGCCCTGGCCAAGAGGTAATTGGAAACCTGGGTTTGAGTCCTGTGGGTGTATTCTGGTGAGTCATGGGGCATACTGGCATGTAACTGGCAGCCCTTCAAAAAGCAGGCATTTGCCTAAGCCCAGTGAATACCAGGACAGGCTCAAACCCCCTGGAATGACCCTAGTTAGGATAGCAGGGTTTAAAAATAAATAAAACAATAACAAAAAAATAAAACAAAAAAGTATAGTTGATCTTTTTTGTTTAGAAATGCAGTTGCTTTTTAGAAACACGTTTGGGCATCATCACTAACATTTTCCGTTACCAGATTAATCCGGAGCAACGTCCAATCGCATTAATCAATTACAATAGATATTGGCAAACAAGAAATATTATATTCATATAATATAATACATAAGCACACAGTTAATCGTACCAAGAGTACTAGTGCTACGCGGCTCTAATACACACTCACCGGCCACTTCATTAGGTACACCTTGCTAGTACATAGACCCATAATTCTTCATGACATAGATGCATCAATACGGATTCATTCCTCTGAGATGCTGGCCCATACTGGCATGTCATGCACTTGCTGCAAATTTGTCAGCTGCACATCCATGATGGGAATTTCCTGTTCCACCTCATCCAAAAGGTGCTCTATTTGATTGAGATCTGGTGACTGTGGAGGCAATTTGAGTACAGTGAACTCATTGTCTTTGTCAGTTGGAGATGATTTGAGCTTTGAATCTGTCCCCATTATCTAAATGTCACAGCAGAAATCCAGGCTCATCAGACCAGGCAACGTTTTTATCAATTTTGTCCGATTTTGGTGAGGCGATTGCAACAGTCCCAGTTGCGTGTTCTATCAGGAGTGGCTCCCGGTGTGACTTTTGCTACTGTAGCCCATCTACCTCAATGTTCAACATGCATAAAGGTTCTCACATGTGATTGGTTGATTAGATTTTTGTGTTAACGAGCAGTTGAGTAGGTATACCCGATAAAGTGGCCAGTTGCTGTACATGAACCCTATAATGCCTGACTTCTCAGACTTCTAAGCATTTTTGCTTAACTGAACGTACACCGTTTTATTTGCCTAATAATCAGATTTTCCATTATGTTCCAGTCTTAAAATGACTACACATGGTAAAAGAATATACAGGACACCGTAGCTGCATCCTATCTCAGGGGCTGCATCCTTTAAAGGATGTCTCGCAGGCCGCGTAGTCCACGGTGCAGTCTAAAATGAAATGAGACGGTCTGCTCTACGGCAGTAGAGGTACGCAATGCTCCTCAGGATATACTGCCTCATGAAGGAGACACCCATTGGATCCTTTGTTACCATGGAAAAGAAAGTGTCTTCAAAATGAGACAACCTAGGTCTAGCAAATGGTTTTCAAATGCAGCCTCTGAAGGACGTAGCCCCGAAACGGGACCCATCTCATAAATACCTGGTTACAGGTGAGATTTGGAATAGTTGAAGTACAAACTGCCAATAATGTCAGGAAATTTCTAAACTATACATTTCCATGATGTGAGAGTTGTGAGTTTGCCTGCTCCTGTGAGAATCCACCTCTTTAAAAATGAACCATTCCCATAGTGCTCAAGTGGACCGTTATATTCCTATTAAGTCACACAAAAACCACCTTTGTCTCCAGTGATGTCCGTCTTGTTTTCCACTTCCACTATGGCTTGCTCACACGCCTCCTCTTCCTCATCCTCTTGCTTCAAGTTTTCAGCGTGGCCAGTTTCACTGGTTTCTCCTGGCAACACCTGCTGCTTCGTCGTGTTGCTCTTCACCTTCTGATCATCATGTCTTTTATCCAAATAGCTGGACTGCTTGGAGCTAATGTAAATGATATCACTCCCACTGCTGCTGTCACACAACTCAACTGTGCTGCATTTATTATTCACATGAGCACATCCAGAACACTCGGCTGCTTCTACATCACACATGTCAGCATCTTCAGCACTTCCTGAGGGGTCAGAGCTCAGGCGGATTACGGAGGAAGAGGTCGCACGTGCCGAGTCTTCAGACTCGGTTAAACAGGATGACGAGGACTTCAGATAGGAGGACGATGACGTGGTGGTTGACATGGGCATGGTGGTGTCGAGCGATGTCCCGGAGGAGCCTTGAGAGGATGTGATGTAATACCAGACGCCTCGTATTCCATCACTGCTGTTGCTGCTACTGCACACACTCTCACTGCAGCTAATGCGAGAGGACTCCAGAGCCACGGACTCTGAAGACGTCGTGACATTGGTGCTGCTGCTGCTGCAGGTCCCAATAAAGACCTCATCACTCAGAGTGACCGAATCCATAGCTGATGTGACCATATCCACAGCAGATGATGAAGACGTCAGGGGCGAGGAGATCTCTTGTACATGTTTCCCTAGCATTCTCGACGAAAGGTCCAAACCGATCGCTCGGCTCTCATGAGCAGTGACTCTCTGATTTGGGTCTGGCAGAGACAGTACCGAGCCTGACGACTCGATAGCGTTACTGACCAGCTCGCTCAGGCTCAGAGAAGGTGTCGAGTAGATCATGGAGGAGGAAATCCCCATATTTCCCCCTGAGGAGTTTGGATCAACATCAACACGCTCGACCTCCACAGAACTGGGGAAGCTCAGAGATGAGATTTCCAGCTGCTTTCTCTCCCATGTTAAACCTTAACATAGAATCTATATGGTTCCTTATATAATCCTTATGATCTTGTACAACAGTTTGGGCTGTAAATAAATGTTTCTTTTGAAGGGAACATAAACAACTTAAAAACAACACACCAACACATGCATTATGAAAAGTTAAGAAAAGTACATTTACTCAAGAAAATGTACTTTTACATCTAAAAACCTACATCATAGGTATTACAACATACAGAAGATTCTCTTGTTAATGAAAGTGAATTCTGACTCCTGGGTGACCAGTGCTATCTAACTATCACACCATAAAGCCCTGTATCACTTTATAATGAACAGCAGTATCTCAGCCGGGATACCAAACTTAAGGTGGTTGTTATGATGTTGTCGACAGCGGACGTTCTCTCTCCCACGTTTCTTTTCACTTGCACGCACGATATCACTAAACACGGTGGATTTTCAGACTTAAGTAAGCAGCATAGCTTACTTAATTATAATATAATAATCATAATATGCTGCCTTATCTGTTTTCAGCCTGCATGATGTTCCCATTGACCTAACCGGTGTTATTTTCTGCCATGATGTGTTGATGTTCATTGTGCAAACGGGTCACAATGTATTCCTCCATTTACACATTATTATCAGTAGCAGACCAGTAGCACATCCACACCGTTACTTTTGGAACTTACCAGACAAGCTTATACAGGACAGGCTTAATTCTGAGGTTGCCCCGGTCATGTCGTCCTGCAGACACACAACAAGGAAGGTGTTAATTACACTCTATGAAGTGAACCACTCTATAAATGTGAATCCTCAATCTGGAGAAACCGTTCCTTTCTTACCAACAGCTTCTGTAGAGATCTGGGCTCATCAGGATCATCTCTTGGGCCACTCCCATCATCCTGACAGCTCACTGCATGGCCTAAGCGAATCATCTCTTCACCCAGATCCACAGACTGCAACAACATAACGTAAAAATGAAACGCACTGGATATTTCTGTACTTCACTCGGCAATCACTATAAGGACCAGGTTTTGTTTTGTAGCCCAAAGATGTCCCTATACTGAACATCATTTTGTTTAACAAGCTGTTTCTACATACAACATCATTAATCAAAATCATGATTAAGGTCACCTTTATAGCTGTAGCTAATGCAACATTAATGCAACAAATTAACGTAACAAGGATGGTGCCTCCTGCCCGTGTTTATACATAGGTCAAAGATGCTAGCGTTCATCTAGAATACCTCTAACGGAGTGCAGGTTTTATTCAGACATAATCTAAACCACTTCAGGTGTGATCAGGAAGGGGTTAGTTAGCCTGTTTTATGTGAAGGTGGAAAGTTTTTAATGATTACCCTAAAGATAAGATACGATAAACCTTTATTAGTCCCACAGTGGGGAAATTCACATTTTACAGCAGTGAAGGGATAGCAAGGCACTTGGTATAAAAGAAACAAAATATATACGAATAGAAGAAAAATATATAAACATAGGTAATAAAATCTCTCTATAAAACATTATATACAGGTTAATTACAAATACTTTGTTCACATTGAAGGGGTATTGCACATTGTGTTGCTGTGTGTTAAGTGTGTGTGTGTATCTGTCTGTGGTCTGATGCGTGTTAGGTGTGTGTGTCCGTGGTCTGTTGTGTGTTAGGTGTGTGTGTCCGTGGTCTGTTGTGTGTTAGGTGTGTGTGTCCGTGGTCTGTTGCGTGTTAGGTGTGTGTGTCCGTGGTCTGTTGTGTGTTAGGTGTGTGTGTCCGTGGTCTGTTGCGTGTTAGCTGTGTGTCCGTGGTCTGTTGCGTGTTAGCTGTGTGTCCGTGGTCTGTTGCGTGTTAGCTGTGTAGGCTCTAACAGCAGCATGAAGGGAGGACCTACAGTTGTGTTCCTTCACACACTTGGGGTGAAGCAGCCTGCTATTGAAGGACCTACCCAGCACTACCAGAGTCTCTTGCTTAGGGTGGGAGTGGTTATCCAGCATGGTTGCCAGCTTGGCTAACATCCTTTTGTACAGCAGATAAAGTTAAAGAAAAATACCTGTTGTAACAGGCTGCCACCTCTGCGGCGCCATCTTAGCCCCGAAGAAACTGATGAACCAAATTTTACTGGTTATTTTATTATTAAAATTTTTTTAACAACTTCGCTCACTTTGACTTTTACATTGTACTGTCTTGCATTGTTAGCAACGGTGGGTTAAAGCTCTTGCTCAAGGACCCAAAAGTGACAGCTTAACAGAGGTGGGATTTGAACACTGGATCTTCTGGTCCAGAGTCCAGTACCTTAACAGCTAGGCCATCGCAGTCCCCAAAAAGAAACTAAATGTCTTGTATTTCCCATAGTGTGATTTGACAAAGGGGAAGGATTATGTCTGTAAATGTACTGGCAATCTCTTCAGATAGATAAACTGCACTAAACAGGAGCCCTTAATACTTGGACAACAGCTTTCCTGGGAACACCATTCTTGGTAGTACACACTTATAATGCATGATATGTAACACTTTAGACATGTTCAAAAGTAAGTCATTATCAGTTTGTTATAGTCTGACCATTTTCCTACAGTCCATGCTACAGTCCATGCTACAGTCCATGCTACAGTCCATGCTATCGAACTTGAATGAAAAATGATACAACTGTTCAACTAAATAAATAACAAATAAGGAATGTAGTAATTAAAAGTTGAACAGCTGAGTAGGTAAAAATGGATGCATCTCATGGGTTTTCTGACCTTTCCCTGACTTTTATCATAGAGCTTCACACTGGGCCAAGAGGACAACTCTGTGTGAGAGTAACTGCATAGTTTAGCCAGTAAAGTCTTCCACTCTGCACAGTATGTCATCCTCTCAAAATCATCCAGAGCCTCCTCTGTCCAGAACTCTCCTGAAACAAAGAGCAGCCGTAACACAACTTTTGTTACAGCACATGTAACTATTGACATTCCTTTTTCCATTAACATAGCTTGAAACGCTTAAAGCACACACACCGTTCAAACACTACTGAATATGTAATCGTGGCATGACCTGCACGATGCATTTCTAAAGCTTATTAAATACATAATTTAATTTAAACGAAATTGCATTCTGCGGTCTGTTAAGAATACAAATGAATACACAGTGATGGTTCGGAGACATCTAACTTTTCCAGAGCACCAGGGCTCCTTCATTAGAACTCAATCAAATAAATACACATACATATACATAAATAAACGAACAAAGACAGATGCTCACCTGCAGGCTGCACTCCTGCTAGACTGCACTCAATAGCTTGGAAGGGTAAGCTCAGGAAATCACTCCTATCAAATCACAAATATATTAAAAGGTATATCCACATATAAATGTAGATAAGTAAAGAATTAACAGTAGGTACAGCCTTGTCTCTCTGACCTCATACTGCGTAGTTGGTCCCGTGAAAGCTCCCCATTGTCTCCAAAGTCCACATAGTACAGGTCCACCAAACCGGAGCCCAAGACCCCCAATACTCGAGCACGGTTCCATGTGCCGTGGTCTCGATAAGGAGCAGCCACAATGTCTCCTACAACAAGAGCTTCCACTCTGTGCTCCTAGCCAATATGAAACATTTATCAACCATGTTTGCATTCTGTCTTAACCCTATCCGTACAAGGTCATGCATTAGTCTCACCTGTAAGGTCTCCCCATTGTAGAAACGACTCATCTCAGCAGTCAGCTTGTCTAACTGAAGCGATCGAACGCCTATGATCTGGATCCAGAAGTGCTGCGGATTCTCTGACGCCGACACGTACACTTCCAAATGCTCTCCAGGTTGGAAACTCAAGTCTGGACTGGGAACTAAGATAAAAGGTTGAAGAGTGCTTTGAATTCAGACAAGATTTTACAGCCTTCTGATCATAGCACGCTATGGTACTTAATTTTAATGGTGCTGATTTTATTGTTGTTTGTTAATGTTTGCCAGTGTATCCTGGTCAGATTAGTGGGGGGTGCAGGGCATAAGGGTGCCCTAGTAATGAGCCTAGTGTTTAAGGTACAGGAAAATGAACCAAAATGGTCATGGGTTCAAATCTGACCACTGCAAAGCTGCCATTGTTGGGTTCTTGAGCAAATTTCTTAACCCACAATTGCAAGTCATAAAATTATATCAGTTGTAAGTCGCTCTGGATACGCGTGTCCAGTAAGTGAGTAAAAAAAAATCAGGGGTCTAATAATACACTCTGATTCACAATATTAACAATTTGATTCAAGAACGTTGAAATGTTCATTCATTTCAGTTAGAACTAGCACCAACTTAATGTGATATATCAGTGCTATAGGATTTTACAAGGCAGACATTTGTTGGAAAATCTTCCTCATAAAACGAGTAGTAGATAAAGTTGTGAAATTTCATGATATTTTGTTTTATTTCAGTAACTATGGAGTCAGATGCATTTAATAACATTTAAAGTGCCTGAAACAGAAACTACATGAAGAAAGCAGTGAGATCACTCCATAAACCCCACAGCAGCGTTTGAGACAGGGTTGCCAGATCCCACTAGTGAATTAAGCAAACCAGGTCTATGGAAACAAATCCTAAAGTAGCAAACTGACAAAAAAATACAACTACTTAGTGACTTTATAGAAATGTTAAGCTCACCCATTTTCAAAGAACATGCAAAAAGAATAACGGAAAGAACAACTATTCAAATGCTTAAGTGCCAAGGGGTAGTAAGGCTGTGGTGGCCTAGTGGTTAAGGTACTGGACTACGGACCAGAAGGTCCAGGGTTCAAATCCCACCACAGTTGGGTCCCGCAATGGCTTGAAATGTAAGACTATTAATTGTAAGTCACTCCGGATAAGGGCGTCTGCTAAATGCTGTAAATGTAAATGCATTATCACTATATCTACAAGAACTTGTAAGCACCATCACCCCGGGAACACTTTGCTAAATAATTTAATAGAAAACGTGACATTTGGGCAGCAAAGGCATTGCCGCCTTACAGCAAGAAAGTCCCGGGTTCAATCCCAGGGTGGCCTGGGTCCTTTCTGTGTGAATTTCTGCATGTCCTCCCTGTGTGAGTTTACTCTGGGTTCTCCAGTTTCCTCCCACAGTTCATAGACATGCATTTTAGGTTAAATGGCATCTCTAAAGTGGCCCTTATTGTGTGTGTGCTCTACAATGAATTGGTGCACAGTCTAGGGTTGTTCCTGCCCTTGCACCCAGAGTTGCCGCGACCCCATGTGGATTAAGCGGAAGATAACGAATGAATATGTGACATTAAAACCTGTACTTAATGTATTTTTTTTACATTTCTTTTGAGCACTCAAGCACTGCATGCTTACACTAAACTAAACAGATGAACAGTCAGTGAAAAAGAGGAGAGGAGGAAGCCCCACCCACAGAGAAACCTCATAGGTGTACTAAACACAAAGAGACCAATCAGAATATCTATGTTTTTTCATCTCTTTCATTGGTATCAGGGAGAAAATAAAAACTGAAATGCAGGAGAGATGGGATGTCTGGAAAAGCAGCAGAGCCCAATTCTTAATATCGATTAAAAAAATTACCTCTGGCTATTTTCCATTGATTTAAACATTAAAAACCTGTTGTGCTTACTTTCAAATTTGGAGAACTCCAATGGTGAAAGTGGGGAGAGACTCTCTTCCTCTTCTGACTTAAGGGAATTTTCTGTCGTGTGGTCGACAGTGCCGGCTGACCCGTTGGAGCTGTTGGCCCGAGTAAACCCCATTTCAGTCAGAGGAGAGAGTAGGTCGTCTCCGTTGAAGTTGTGTGTGAGGTCAGTGTCTGTGCTCTGAGATTTATGGACTGGTTCGAGCTCAAAAGCTTTCCTCTTATGGCGCAAAGCAGAGGACTGGCTTATCCTCTTCCGCACAGTCTCACTCTCAAACACCTTCTCCACAATCATGTCCTGATAAAAGCAGGAAAACAGGAATTAGTTAATCAGAAAATGATTCGACTGTTCATTCGTTTATTCATTGTCACACCCTCTTAAACGAATTCAGGGTCATTGCGAGCTGGTGATTCATCGACAGCACTGGGTGCAAGGCAGGAACTAGGCTGCCCTAGACATGACGCTAATTCATCGCAGGGCACAGGAACACTGAGATCATCTGACCTAATCCATGCTTTTGCAATGTGGAAAAAAAACCAGACATGGAAGAACGTGCAAACTCTACACAGATTCTGGACTAGGAATCAAGATAAGAATCTTTGTGAGACAACAATTAGTCTTGATTTATCCTATACATTAAACATGGAACTATGCTATTAATATAAATATACCTCACCTTAGCACGTTGTACTTCCTGACGTGTTCCCACGATCGTCACCTTGCCCTTCTCTTCTAAGCCACGACCACTATCCCGTGGACAATTCACCCGGGCTCCTGATGTTCGGCTAATTAACTTGATTGTCTCACCACCACGGCCTGTTGCACCAAGGGATCTCATTAGTTTCATACACAACAGCTTACACATGCTGGTTTTTAATAAACTCAACCTAAAATGAGTTATGTAATGATTCTTGATTTGATGTTCTCGCAATTGACAATTGTACATTTGTTAACAGACATGGCTTAATTCCTTTGCAACCAGTGCATGTTTTCTTGTTGAGTGCTTAAATTAAATTAAATTAAATCAAATCACTAGAAACAATGGAAATTTGGAATTTCAATTATTATTTCTGAGGAATGACTATTAAAAATAGTGTAATTTTCTTGCATACAAAGTTTAAACATAAAGACTCTCTAGCTCCCTGCTATTAAAGAAATTAGGAATAAGCATATGCATGTATAAATACGTGGGATACGCGAGCATGGCTTATGATTTCGCCTTCTGGTATTCAAAGTGATGTAATAAACAACAACATATATTAAAGTGGCTGTCAAAGCGAGGATACAGGCCCAACAACAGGTGTAAAGTTATTGGGGGAAGCAGAGTAGGCCAAATGAACGAGACGTGTAAGATAAAGAATGTCACGCAATTCCACTGTCAGGTTTTATACGAATTACAATATAAAAAAAATATTAAGAATATTTTATTTACATATATTATGTAAATATTTCAATTGATTCTTGTAGTTGAAGTTTAAAATATTATTATCTACAAAAGAGTAGTCCCGTAGAGAAAAGAATGAGAAACACAGGCATAATCCTGTAAATCCATGAATCCAAACACAGTAAATACCCAATAAAATAAATATTTTGGACAAAAACAAAGGCATCAGTTTGGTAATCTTGGCTCCTCAGCAGCCCCCATTAGAGAAGTGTAAATGAAATGTTGATACACATTCATACTGGTCCAATTTAGAGCATCCAATTAACCTTAAGCATGTATTTGGAATGCTGGAGGAAACCACGGGGTACCCTCAGTAAATCCACATGGACATCAGCAGTTCATGCAAATTCTACACAGACAGAATTCAAGGGTTCAAGATCAAACCGGGGCAAACAAGATAGAATATGATAGAAATACTGCAACTGAATTATAAAATTATGAAAAAGTAAAAACTGCATTCTTGGATCCACTTCTAATACTATGTAGTGTCATGATTAACATTTTTTTGTCATTGACATAACAAATTAGAAAATAGAACTGCTCACAAAAATGAGGGAATAAAATGAAATATCCCTTAATGTTTGTGAGCAGTGTATTTCTAATATTAAAGCAGCAGTATTTGTGTACTACCTATGATTCGACCGAAAGCAGTATAAGGGACTTCTACTTCTTCAGTGAGAAGCTCACAGTCTGTGGCCAGTTTCTCCAGAGCAAACCTGGCCAGTCGGATCTGCTCTGCTTTGCCCTGGAGCAGGAAGCAAATGGAGCTCAGGTCCTCAGCGTCTGACAGCACACTCACTTGAGCCCCCGACTTCTGATTCACCTGTAAAAGAAGCAAACGTTTCAATTCCAATGAAATACATATGTAGTTGTGACAAAACAAACCACTATACTTATTCATTACTTACCATTGTGTCATAAAAAATACGGAAAGTACAAACTAGAGCACATAACTTGGTTGTTTGATTGTTAATATATTATTCTTCATATTTTAAGCTTAAATAAAAGCAAGAAAAAGTGATTCATAATGATTAATATGAAACAAAGAATCACCTAAAATGAGTTATGTAACGATTCACGATTTGATATTCTTGCAATCGACAATTTTACATTTGTTAACAGACATGGCTTAATTCCTTTGCAACCAATGCATGTTTTCTTGTTCAGGTGCTTGAATTAAATAGAATCAAATCACTAGGAAAAATGGAAATTTGGAATTCCAATTCATATTTCTAAGGAATATCTATTCAAAAGAGTGTACTTTTCCTGCATATAAAGTTTAAACATAAATACTCTTTAGTACCCTGTTATTAAAGAAATTAGGGGGGGATAGGGGACAGCATAGGGAACAGCATAGGGGACAGCATAGGGGACAGCATAGGGGACAGCATAGGGGACAGCATAGTGGACAGCATAGGGGACAGCATAGGGGACATTCCTTTATTCAGGAGCTATAATTCAGCTGCTGAATAATATCATTTTTGGATGGGAGATATCCAATGTGTTCATTCTTCCATATCTTACGCACTGGTAACACTCAGTACCGAGCAACGTTTCCTATAAGATATCATGTAAATTGAATTAATCCATTTTTAGGAAAATCCACACTGTATAAAGCATTATATGCATTAATGGGGTTATATCATACAGCTGCTGGCTGATTTATAAAGAACATGCGTTCCAACAAATTCATCATCAAGTTAAATCTAACAGGGAGATTACCGAGCGCTTGGTAGAGTGGCCTATGTGATCACATAACGGCGGCGATATGGAAATCATACTATGATCAGTAATAAGTAAATTAATGTTTAAAACGCTTACCATAACCTACAGATGGCCAAATCACTGACACAAAGCTTATTTTATTATAAGTTGTTTATTATAAGTGTTGAGACGCCTCATGTAATTTAATGAGTAATGGATTGAAAGGAAAAAGTAACAGCAACATTACTTTTTTACTACAACATTTATTACATCACTATTGAACTCCAGACGCTAGCATAGCTGCTAAGCTAACTGCAGCATGCGTTCTGGAGCAGTCAGTTCCTATTTTTCTTTCGGTTGTTTATTGTTTAATGCCATGTACACACTTAGGCAGGACAGGTAAGCGTTTAAGTTAATTAAATGTCCATACATTTAAGTTTGTTTGCTAGCTTTCTATAATTCTGTTAATGCTTTTTCGGTTGGCTCTTATAACCTTTTTTAGGATCCCTGGAGACATGTTTGCACTAAAGAATACAGTACTGTAGATGTAAAATGTAAAGAAAAACACTGATAAAAATGAAAGCGCTCTTCTCCGAGAGCTCTTGTGAACCCGTGCACCAAACTGTGAATATACTCATACAAGTTTAAGCCAGTGTACCAAGTAGCAGGTTAACGATGCGAACCAAAGTGATAGAGAACAGAGGTAGCACTGTATATTATTTTTTAAGTCCTAGTGCTACATTTTATTCTGTGTTTATATTGTTGAATTTTGCTTTGCCATGAGGATTTACATCAAAGGTGTTCTTGATCCACACAGGGTGCAGATGGGAGTTTAGTTTCTCTTTAGCAGAGGGGTATAAGTGATTTCTTTGGGTACTGAACTCTATTATATTCTATTAAATTGATCGTTTGTTCAGCGTTACCACCCCTTTGATCTGGAAAACTCTCTTCGCTCCACTACTTCTCTCTCTGAATGTAAAACTGTACTAAAGACTCATCTGCACTCGCTTTACTTGTCCTCTTTTTCCACTTCACTTCTGGTAGTGTGTAATGTTTTCTTGTATATGTAAACTTTGTCCAGTAAAGTGACCTTGGGTTCTATGAAATGCGCTATAGAAATGCAACCTATTATTATTATTATTATTATTATTATTATTATTATATGTTATTATTATTTCCAGTATAGGTTCTAACACCCCACACCCACCTTTGTCAGTCAGCTGAGCGTTGTTGGCCTGTGCTATGCTTTGCTACCGCTTTTCTTGCTCATTGTGTGGATAAGCATTAGAACATCAAGCCATGACCAGAAACACCCCAAACTCTTAACAGGCACAATTAGGTATAAAAATGCATACAAAAACACTCACTAAATCGAGGAAGGTGCTTTGGTGCCTCGCAATTGACCTGTAAACATTGAGGGGTAGAGAGAATCTGGACTGTTCCGTCTTCTGCCGCTGTGCTAAAGTAAAAAAAAGATATTGTTAGACATTTATATGTGACGACGGCTTGGTCAGTAAATCTAAAAAACAGGATGAGACCCAACAGCGATTAACCACATCTTCACAATAATCCCAGCTAAGAACGGTCATTTTCTCACCACTGCTGCTCCTAATGTGGCGGTAAACTATGTACCCCACCGTTGCGCCGAAAGACAGGCCTGCAGCCAGAGCCACCTTCTTTCCTGAGCTCAGGCTTTTCCACGGACCTTCCTGTACTCCTGTCATTTTGCTGATTAGAGAGCCTGGTCAAATTTGAGATAGGACAGTCAATAAGCATTGGATATATTACACAGACACACACAGACACACACACACATATATATATATATATATGTGTGTGTCCTCTACAGGACAAAATAAGGGCAAACAAAAAAATCTGCATTGCTGGTAGTGGAAGAGCTTCAGCAAGGTTCGGTTTAAAGAATAAAAAATGAATATCTAAGCTGTCAATAAGGAATGTAGCGATGCACACATCACATGCAATACGATGCCACTTGAGCTCTCTATTATACCTTGTTTGATGTCGTGCTTGAGTATAAAAAGTTACGTTTTCACTTGTTTATTTGATATACTGCTCACAAAATTAAAGGGTACTTCAAACTGAACTGAATCCCCCATTTTTTAATGAGCAGTGTATACGGTGAGACGACAACATTTTATTTACAGGTTAAACATCTTTTTCTTGTCGTGTATAAAGTTGCTGAAGAAAATATACATTGTTTTGTATTTCAGACTGTTAATACACTGCTCACAAAAATGAGGGGATGTTTTAAAATGAATATGAAGATCCTATAAGAACTACTAGACTAGCACTGGACGACCCCCCCCCCCCCCCCCCCCCAAAAAAAATATAAATAAATAAAAATATTCACAGTTAATGTGTGGCACGGTTGTCCAGTTTGTCACGCTTCTGTTTACCACCATGAATATATAACTTACAACTCAATCACCATAATTGATTTTGCATCTCATTTGCGTAACCAAGCAACTTTTTTTTACTTTTGCGACTGCTTTTCTGATGATCTCATTTAATGAAATAAACTCAAATACTTATTTTTGAAATCGCTTCATATTCATTCTGAAATATCCCCTCATTTTTGTGATCCGGCTGCAAATACAAAGTTAACTAACCGGTCAAAGAAATTTCATAAACCCAAGCATACACAGTAAAAACCTTCATTAACAATGTATCTTTTCTAATGAAATTTCACTGCTCCCAAAAAAGAGGGGATATTTACTTATTTAAGATTTCATTTTGAAGTAAGCCCTAATTTTTGTGAGTCCATTTTTAATAATAAAATTATTCATTGTCTAAATGCATTCCTTTTTATTGTTAAAAATAAATAAATAAATAAATAATTCCAAGTTCGATCATCTATTGTTCCATGACTTTTCCCATGGTTTCGAGATACTGTAAGCAGATATCGCATCAAAGTCATCATTTTGATTCCATGACAACAATGACGTAGATCATGATTTTCCAGCCAGAACAACAAACACTGAGATGGGGTAAACAATAGAGGCTCTGTGATATTAGTTAAGCTCCTTAAACTCAAACATGTGACACAGCTGTTCAGCGGGGTTTAGCTGCTCTGTTTTACATATATACCATTCAACCATTAAACTTCTCCATTTGCAGACTGTACATTTATACCAGAGGTGGACCAGTTAAGAGGATGCAAACATGTTCTAGCAAGGAACAAAGACACTTCTAGTCCCAGTTTCCAGTAATTTGTTCACCCTTTTATGAGGGAATTAAAACATTTTTGACCCATGTTATTGAAACAACAATAGTTGTAAATTAAATAAATTTAGTGTCTTTGTTTAAAACAAATGTTTTCCAGTCCACTAGATAACATATCTACCATTTGTATGATAGTACAACCATAATAAATGGTCTGAAATATTAAATTAAATACTTCAAATAATTCGCAGAAGTTACACAGATTTTGTGTCTATGGGTGCAGAATATGGCCAGTCTAATACGGCCTGAATAGGGAACTCTAAAACTGAGCACTCACCTCAGCATAATGGATTTGCATGAAAAAAAAGTGTCCCTGGTTGCCTTTTTGGCTGCTTACCACAAATACTACATTTCAGTTACGTTCTCTCGCTATCTATTAGGTATGATCTATGCATTTTATGGTCTGTCTTTGGGCGAAATTTGAACCGTCAGCCTGCCAGCACATCAGCGGCAGTAAAATCTAAACACAATGTGGCCAGCATGAGTTTGGGAATTTCTATCGCATCTTATTCCAAGTGTATGTGTAGTATGTCACTGAAAATAGAGAATGTGTGTCGATTCTAATTAATTCAAGCTAAAGGACTTGTTGAGCTCATGAACTGAAGCTCGACATTCCTTCCCTAAGACATGGCCAGTTGCCTCCTACCAAGTCACTGCTGCTTGAGCCTCATTAGTCAGTTCATTGTACCACGATTAAAATTCACATGCATTTCTCACAGCCGTTTAACATCTGTCTGCTTTTAAGTCTCTTAAATGTGCTTAAGAATTATAATAGGAAAAGAATACAGACGTTAAAAGGCACGCGCAGCTGTGTATTTATGAAAAGTACAGTCAGCTTTCAAATTGTAAATGTTAAACGTTTTTAAATGTTTCTCATCTGAACACTTTACCAAAATGTAAATTTAGTAGCAACTACTCCAATAAGGGCAATTCTAGTCAATTTTGGGATAAAGTCAATAAAAAGCTAGTAGCTGGCAAGCAACAGTTTTGTAAAGCTGCACTCGGATAAGCCAAACACACAACAAAATGTTATTAAAATACAAAAGGTTACTTGACTGCAAAAAAAAACAAAAAAAACTGTGTTACATGCTGATTTGGGGACATGGCCAGGTGGACCAGCGGTGCAGTCTTGCTTTAAAATGTAGAACTAATCACTAAAATAAGACTTTGCCTATGGAATAGAAAGATTTGTGTTTTACAGATAACACAAAAAGGTGTTTGTTCATTTGTCGAGATAGCACTGGTATAGTGTATTTTGGTAGTCCAAAATCACTGCAGAGACCAAAGTTTGATTCTTGGCTGGGTCAGGTGTCACACACAGATATGATGGCTATGTCTGATTGAGGACAGGAGGGTGGGCTAGGACTAATTCCCAGAACCCCAAAGTACCCATGCCAGCCAAGTGATGGACTGGATCCCAATCAGAGACTGGTACTGGAAACCACTTTGACCCTGACCAGGAATCGAAATCTTACAACTGTATCCCAAATCAAAAACATCTTTTAAAAAGAAACCTGAAAAAAGGATTACTTTCACAGTTTTGAGCTGAGGTTGAGTTAAGAGAGATCCCTCCCAACAGAAACAGAAAGATGGTTTTGTATATATTTTGTATATATAAAATACCATCTCAATTCATGCATTTGCATTAAATTGATCAGTACGTATTCCTTGTAAACACAGAAGATCAAAAAAATTTTTTTTAATGGTTGGACCCCAGTTAAGCTCAAGCTAAGCTTTAGTAGATGCTCCTTGCATACAAACGACACAGAAACAACACGTACAAAATCTGCAATGTGCTCATTTAATCTTGTGGTTCTTTATCTTACAGTACTTTTGGGGAAGTTAGCAACTTTCTTACAGCAAGGGTGACAAAGCTCATCTATCATCTCAACCCCACATTGGCCCTTTGCAAATGAGGTTCTCCATGAGGTCCTGCAAAAAGGCAACAACCCAAAAGTACTGCCTGTAGTAGCATCTTTTTTAAATACCAGTCTAGAGCAGCAAACTGTAATACTGAAAACAAAGTTTTCACCCTCACTTAACCTTCTCTCAGGATCCCTTTGTTTTAGTCACTCAGTAGTTCCCGAGCAGCAAGTTGGATTGCAGGAAAACTGCATTTACATTCCCTGCATTTTCTCCACTATTTTTTTTAAATCTGCCCAAGGAACAAAATACTGTGGACAGTAGAACCACAAAGTGGCCAAATTACCATCTAAATACATAGCAGAACTGTAACATCAAGTTTACAATTGCACAAGAAATTCAACAAATAACCATCACATGTTCATAGTTGTAACAGTTCATAGTTCAAGTGTGAACTTTATGGTCAAACTGTGAAAGTTCACAAGAAAACTCTCAAGCAATTTACAGTTTTATTATAAAATCTCACATAACACTTTTTTCCTGGGGTCGTGACCCCTACTAAGTCACTGCAGCCTAGTGGGTAAGGTCCTGGATTTCAAATTCCACTTCTGCCAAGCTGCCACAATTGGGTCCATAACCAAAGATTGCTTGAACTGTAAGACTGTACGAGTCGCTCTGGATAAGGGCGTCTGCTAAATGTCGAAAATATAAATGTAAGGCACAGAACTAAGAACCAAATGGTCCAGGGTTCAAATGCCACCCATGCCAAGCTGCACCTGGTGGGTCCATGAGCAAGACCCTTAAACCACAATAGCCTGAACTATCAGTTGTAAATCGCGCTAGATTTGAACATTAGAAAAGTATCTGCAGTTTTAGTGCTCCAGATCTTATACTGCCCTGTTCATCTAGCAAAAGGGGGACTGAAGATCCAGCTTATCTTTACCGTTTAGCCGAATACATTTACTAAAGCAGGAGCCAGGTGTTTAAACAACTGACAGACAGACAGTCCTATAGTGGCATCATTCTGGATTAAGGAGTGAATATCATGATCCGCTGTGGGATCATGGAAACAGCACACACACATATATGATCAGAGCAGGAACACGAGCAGATAGAATTAAACCCACTCCCGTATTACAGAGCGAATCACCTTCACACGCTGGCCCACATAACAAACACACACATACAGAGCTACAAACTGAACCGTGAACCCGCTGCACTCTGATTATATGTAGAGTGTTACCTCTTAAAAGCGCTGTTATATCCCTCAGATTCAGCAAACACCATCCACAACCAAAAACAGCAAATTTAACGACTTGCGTGCTAACTAACCCGGGTCTCTGGCGTAGCCCTGCAACGGTCACACGTGATTGGATGAGGTT
>JAUZST010007592.1:0-14077 GCA_034779995.1 Parotocinclus haroldoi | reverse complement strand
GGTCATGTAGAGGTCATGTAGAGGTCATGTAGAGGTCATCTCTTGCTGTAATGGCAAATGGGCGACTCTGCTCTAGTCTTCTTTGTACTGTTTCAGTCTCTTGACTGTTCAGTCTCTGATAATCACGCTTTGGGATATACCAAATACTGTTCCCACTGTTGTTTGGTTCTCCCAGCTGCACATTCAGGTAAATCCTGTTACAGAGGCCAAACAAGGCCTGGGAAACTACCGGATGTGCACTTTCAAGAATGTTCAGATACTCCAGCACTTTCAGCCTTTTATATAGTGCATTTACACCAATTAAATAAGTTGTTTTGTATCTCATTTGCATTATAGAATATCGTTTGCTTTTCCGATGTTCTTGTTTAATAAAAAAGATCAAATGCTTTTTGTAATCACTCCATATTCATTTTGAAATATCCCCTAATTTTTTGTGAGCAGTGTATATTATCTTATTCAAAATTAATGTTTAATATGATCAAATAAATGATGCATATATGATGACATATTATATTATTTATTAATATATATCATGTGTAATTAATGATAAGAAATGTAAAGTCAATTACAAACTAATTAAATTAACAAAACTACTAGGATGTCGGGTTGTTTGTCTTCTCTTTGGTAAAATAAACTTTAATTTATAACAGGGAAAATTCATAGTTTTATTTAATTAACTAATTAGCTGTGATTAATCTCTAGAATTTCTGAACATTTATCAAATAAATCCCATGACCAAAGTCAGAACATGACATTTACAGAACTTCCCATAAAAACAAATCAGGCCATTTTTTTGAACTACTGCATGACTTTAAGATTAATTAAATAACAATTAAAAACAATTTAGTTCATACTTCGGTCTTTAAGAAATTTTGCCAGATAAATTCAGAGAATACCAGAAAAGAAAGCCGAAGTTTAGAAGAAAACCGAAAGCCAAACAGCCAGATGCTGTTTTTGGAAACTTCAACCTGAATCTCCAAAAAAGCTAAATTTATATCAGCCAAAGATCACCTTAAGGCTCCACCCACCTGCAGATAGTGAGCCGTGCGTAGCGAGGACTTCAGATCGTGATGGGTCGCAGACTTCTCCAGATTAAGTGAAGATTTTCGGTAGGCCTCTTTGGCCTGGCTGACAGTCAGCGTAGACCATGAGCTCCTCTTCATAAACTTTCCTTCCGGCGGCATGGGCAGGTTCTCACAGGCTGAACACTTGACATCGTTGCTGCTCTTGGATGTTTTGAGCGAGAAGTCACCGAAGTGAGTCCGTCCCGAGTCAGGGGCAAAGTGACTATGGTGCCGGCTCATGCCGCTGGGAGTACGGTAGGAACTGTCACCGCCCAGGTTGTCGTCGGAGCTCCACCAGCTGCTGGAGCGTTGCTTGCGCTCCTTGCTCTTGCTTCGTTTGACGCTGTGTTTGGACGGGTGGTGGCTGGTGTGGTGGTGGGCCCCGCCATCCCCTTTAGCACCATTCATCTTGGATGAGCCCTCTAGCGAGTGGGATTTGGTGAATAGTTTCTGGACAGAGTGCACTAGGTGCCGGATCCGGCCAGGACTCTCGCTGCGCTGTTCAGAGGCAGAAGCTCGTTGGTACTGCAGCGTGTGGAAACCATCACGGTGCACCGGGAGCTGCTTCTCAAATTGATCCATGAGGTTGGCTGGGATGCGATTACTCTTGCCGATACTGTGATGTGAAGTGAGAGATGAGGCGGCGGCGACGGCAGCAGAGGTGGCTGAGGCGGTGATGGTGGCACAGTCGTCTCGGGTGGCTATGTCATAGTACTGCGAGCCATAGTGCATTCTGGGAAACGTGCTGCTGGACATGTGGTCGGCGGTACCGGTTGGCTGCAGCACCGTTGGTGAAAGCATCATGCAGTCAGAGTGGATGGAGCTACGTGGTGAGAAGCGCTGATGGTGCTGGTAGTCCATGGCACAGCTCTCTGTAGGGCTAAGCAGGTATGAGTGGCGCATGTCGGATGGGTGGACGCCGTGAATGTCATGAGGCCGCTCAAACTCCACCAGGCCACATGGCGAGTGAGGCGACGGGAGCTGGTGGTGCTGGCCACGACTGCCTGATAAGCCCTTCATGTTCCCTGTTCGGGGGAGGTGTACGTCCTCATTGAAGTGTCGGGAATGTCACCAAGGGGTAGACTGGAGGTCTGGACATGAGTGAAGGGTAGAAAAAAGAGACAATAGTACAGAAACTGCCAGATTTACAAAAACTTTCTTAAGAAACGTGCATAGGCAATTATAATTCTTGCAAAAAAGTTCTCAAACCTTATGAAATCTTCAATGTTTTTTCACATAGGCTTTGTTGCAATTTACATATTACAAGAGACTGAGCAAGACTTTGTATTTACCATTATTTTCATTATTTATGTTAATCTGGTCAGAGAAAAAACATCAAGCCAATGTTAAATGGATTTTGGGAAATACAAATGCAATCAACTTACGACAAGTGTGAGGCTATCACAAGGTCAAGAAAACATTTGACGACAGAACGTTTTCAAGACTACTACTCGTTCTTAGAATTCATAAAACAAGTAAGATCATTCTTAATAACGTTTTTGTACATTTTTCTTAAGAATGTAATTAAGAAAAAACACAATTTTTTTTCTTAATTCACTTTTGTGACTCCAGTTCCAAATCACAGACGTTGCCACCAGAGACCAAATTCACAAAAGCTTTCATGAGAAAAACTTGAAGGTCCTTAAGACAAACAAGAAAAGTTCATAAGAATATTTTTAAATGCAATTATCAAAAATTTTACACATTCTATTTTATATTATCTTTACAAAATCTTCCTTTTCTTACGTAGGCTATGTTGCGTTTTACAGCTTGCAATATACACAGCGAGACAATTTTAATTTGTACTTAGCATGACTTCCATTCAGAGGAAAACATTGAACCAAGGGTTCCAAAAAGTTTAGAAAATACGATAATTGTGGGACAAGCGTGAGGCCATCTATCATGAGGTCAAGAAAGCATTTAAGAACATGAACATTTAAGAATATTTTCAAGAATACCACTTGGTTTAAAAAAAGATTGTTTTTGTTTCTGAATGTTTTCTTAAAACATTATTTAAAAAATATTTAAAGATATTCTTTCTTAAAGACATTTTCATGAATCCGGGAATTAATAATCCGGGTACTTGTTTCTCCCGTGGGATCTGGCAACCCTGGAATTAAATGCAGCATCTGCACACTTTAAGGGAAACATACGCGTATGCGTAGATAATACCTAAAGGTTTGAACACCCTTTTGAAAAGATGTCAACGCAAACATAAATATGACAATAAAAATGAAATGTTTATGCAAAGTTGTGAACCTAGGTGGATGATCCGCTAGTACTGAAACATCTTCAACTTCAACTTCTTTAACTAAAAGAGCCCTTCAATTGAGAGATTATAAAGAACTGAGAAGTTCAGTTGCCTTCAACTCAAACACTCAAGTTAATATTCAGAAAGCTGGTGTACATTATTCTTACATTGTTTTCTAATCACCATCATCTGATCATGTAGTTAACTGCCTCTGCCACAGTTGACAGGAGAGTTGCTGTGATCGGCTGTTGATGAAGACTTAATATGGCAGCTCACAGTGTTGACCGTTACCACAAGTCACATGGCTTAGTTGAGCCACATTGATTTGATTTAATATGTAGCATTTTCCTCTTGGTTTGTTAGTTTAATTATTGATTTGTAAATAATTATACAGACTGTTTGTACTGTACTGTTTAAACTGAATTCCATGATGTGGAAAATTCATACCCTATACGTCAAGACAGTTGTACGGGCGAATGTCGTTTTTCTTGACCAGTTTCTCCTGTTAACTTGGTAACTTGGTAGTCAGGAAGGTAGTGATGAAATTGGATGGGAATTTGTTATTTTGACTCTATAGCTCTATAGCTCACCATTGAAGCCATTCTTGTGACTTTTACTTTTGTGAATAAACACAAAGGAATGTTTAAACCAAATAAAAATGGAGTACAAGTCTTTGTTTGCTTCTGGCTTATGTCACGGTCTCTAAAAAACCCTCAGATAAGAGCCTCAGATATTTTAGAGTGAAATTAAATAATTACACACGACACATCACATCATGAAGTGAGGAAAATATATACTGTAAATGACCCTAATTAACAAAAAACAACACTGATAATGGGACACAGAACTTGAGAGGGAGTTTAGTGGCATGCCAAAAAATCCCAGCAACACACTTAGCTTAGCTTCCTTCCTTATATAAATAAACTCACTCTTTTGGCAACCAAGAATATTAAAATCCCCCATTGGGAAAAAAAAATCAACACACACTACCTTACCTCAGCGCTGTGTATTCCATCTAAGAGGCTCGCTCGGTATGGCGAGGTTTATGAAATAGATTCACACACTGTGCTAATTGAACAAACCCTGGGACTTTCCTTCTCATTTCTTGCATTTCATCATATTCAGAAGTTAATTATGCTAGTTGTTTTTCAGTTATGAATGAAACTCATTGACTTTGAACAGGATGATACTGCAGCAGTGCAAGAGGTGCCTATAAAGATGGAGTAGCAGCTTTGACCATAACACACTTTTTTTGGGTGTGCAAAAGTTTAGGCACCCTTAAAAAATTATAGGTACAGGTGTAGGAATATTTTCCATGCTCTTACTCTTCAGAACTGCTTTATTTCATGGAGTTGCTGAATGTTTGTCAGCTGCACAATCATGCCACGAATCTCCCGTCCTACCACATTCTGAAGCTGTATTCTTTATTTCATAGAGGTCTGGTGATTGTGGGGCCGATTGAGTACAGTAATATTCATTATTATGTTTAGTCTGAGATCATTTAAATTGAGTTTTTAAGCAGTGTTTTACAACTGGAAGTAGAAATCAGAAGATCAGAAATACTTGTGCTCATAAAGGGGAGCACATGGTCAGCAACAATACTAAAATAAAGTAAAGTGTGGGGTCTAAACAATGCTCAGATGGTATTAAGGGGCCCATAGTTTTGATCCAAGGCTGGATGTTGTTTACGTTAAATTCAGACCCGACCATCCAAATGTCGCAGCAGAAATCAAGGCAAATTTTTCCAAACGTCTATTGTGTAGTTTCGGTGAGTCAGTGTGTACTGTAGCCTCATTGCCTGTTTTCATTTGACAGAAGGGGCATTGGTGTGTTCTTGGCCAATTTTCACCACAGAACTGCCTTCACTGGATATTTGATCTTTTTATGATGATTATATGTAAAACCTAGAGATGGTGCTGTGTGTAAAAATCCTATGAATACTCAGACTAGCACCTTTTAAGCCACTTAAACCATCTTTCTTCCCCATTGTAATGCTTGGTTTGATTTGTCTTGTATTAATCATCTCAAGAAATGCAAGCATATAAATGAAAAAAGAGGACTGATAGTGCTCTAATGGTTGTGTAGAAGGGGGTTTGTGTCCTGAGGATCTCAGATTTTCAGTCAAGATATGTTTTAATCTGGTTGCACTGTCACTCCTGTGCCACCGATAGAGGGCAGGTAAACATAAGCGTAAGAGAGGAAGTGCAGTAATAAAGCGGCTCAAATAAGCAAGTGGGAGCATGGTCATGAAGTGCTTTATAAGTGCAGATGAGTACTGTACACACGAGGGAAACCTGGAACTGATGAACAATGATGTGATATGGGTATAATGTGGGTGAACGACCCAGCTGCACATTTCTGAACATAAAAACTACGAGTAGAGGTCTGCAAAGCTAAACAGAACGAAAGAAAGAGAACGAGAGTCTTAGTCTTAACAATCTGAAACTCATTTGATCAGGGATGCTTAAACTTTATGTCTGTAACATCAGAACGTTATGATGTTTTGTAGACTCTTAGATCAGATATCATAAAGTTCTGATGTTACAGATGTAAAGTTTAAGCATCCCTTATCAAATGAATTTGAATAATTACATAAGCTTTATACGAGTTTGTGAAAGTGCACTCTAAATAGCAGGGGTCTTAGAAATTGGACTTGTTGAACACCTATAGCTTTACTCTGTCTAATTACGTGATGTGATCACTCCTGTGATGACCTGCCATTCTGTCCAGGGGCATGCTTACACCAGTGCACCTTGTTATACAGGGATAGGTGATGGAGGTGCTGCGAGATTTACCAGGACAAAACAAGAAAAGTTCAAATCTCCTTTGTGTTTCTACCTTCCTTAAACATCTGAATATGTAGAGATTTTTTTTTATTTTCCTACAGACATGCATCTGCATTACTAACAGACATGATATCTGTTTTTGAAATCATGTATAAGACATGTCTCTTTTATGCGTGTTGATCAGCTCAGATATGGAGATCCAGACGAAGATCCGGCAGTCAGCATTGGGCACTGACATACTAGGAGGCAAGCAGAACAGGCTTTCAGAATATCAATTATAAAATTCAGCTATCCTATTATCCCTGGCACTCCGATGCCGTGTCAGAGAGAGCACCGAGGTTGCGTCGGTCGAGGAGGGAAAAGCCCTCAGTCACGTACCCCCGTTAAAATTCCATCTCGCATAACATTTAAGACTCTGATCCATTCCAGCGCATGAAAGAGCGAGAGAAGGGTTGCACTGTTGTCATGGCAACCTATGCGGGAAAACACCAACAACATTAAAAGGATTTGAGGCTGCGAGTGTGAGTGTGTGTGTGTGTGTGTGTGTGTGTGTGTGTGAGAGAGAGAGAGAGAGAAAGAGAGAGAGAGAGACTGAGAAAGAGAGAGAGATAAAACAGGGGAATCCTACCTTGGGTAAATTCCCTGCTCTGTATCTGACTTAATGCTGAAAATCAACTAACAAAAAAGCCTCCTTTGAAGAGATGCTTCCTCGTATATAAACGATGACCTATAAACGTGCCAGATTTACCTGAACTGAACTACCTGCATGTCTGAGCTACAGCTAGGCTGCACAGTCTTACACAGTATTTACACACCAACAATCCGAATCTAGTCAAAGGATGATCTGTTCTTTGCTAAATGTAGACAAAACTTAGCCTCTGCTGGGACTACCTCAAGAATAACACATTTCTGCCGATTTGAATGACCAATTAACGAGTCTGGGAAATTTAACAGTAGTTTGTGGGCCTACAACAAATGAACCATTTGGTTAAAAATTGGGATTAGACCTATAAAAGATGAGCATTGTTTGTTTTAGACATAGTGTAACATGATAACTCATTCCTACATTCACCCTTCGAGGACACCAGCCACCCTGTGTTTACACCATTCTGAATAGCCACATGTGAGTTTTGCTTAGATGTTTCAATCTATACCTAATCCTCCGACTATGGGCTCAGAAAAGCCTGAATGTCACTATCATTCCATTTCTCTGTCTATTTTTTTTTTTTTCATTTTTAGCTAGAAGATCTTGTGTTTAAATGCGTGCTGATGTACAAGTATATTTGATATTGGCATTTGTCTTTAACAAAGTCACATACTCGTACGTCTGGACAATCATTGCATACTTACGTCACTCATAGTCATTTAGCCCTATTTAAAGTGACTTACATCTCCATACAGTTTTACAGTCCAAGCAATTGAGGGGTAAGGGTTTTGCTCAAGAACCCAGAAACGGCAGTTTGGCAGAGTTGGGATTTTTTGGGTCCATAGTCCAGTACTTTAACCACTACGCCACCATGGCCCAATGACCCAACCTTGAAGTAGGAGTTCTAAGAGCTACAATCGTTCCCAGATCCAGCAGCATAAACGTGAGAAAGAGGGCCATAAAAAGTTCCATCCAGTGTGAAAGGTAAAATGAGAGTTCTTGCAAATTGACAAAAACAATTTTGCACATTATTGTGTAGGTAGTTTGAGTTGATTTTTTTATCTATCAGTTTCTGTCTTGTTAAACAATATTACTACAAACGTATTGTTAATGCAACATTCTTACATATTATGATTAATTCTTACAGACTGTACAGACATGGCCAAAATTGTTGGCACCCCTGAAATTTTTCCAGAACTTATTTCCTAATAAGTATTTGTCCCAGAAATGTATTGCAACTACACATTTATCTCATTAATGTGTATTGCAACTACACAGAAAAAAACCCAATAGTGATATATTTTCATTAAAAACTCCAAAATTGGGCTGGACAAAATTGTTGGCACCTTTGTTTCAAGCATATGATGCTTGTTTAAACTCACCTCAGGGAAGTAACAGTTGTGGGCAATATAAAAATTACACCTGACACCAGATAAAAGAAGAGAAGTTGACCTCATATTTGCATTTTGTATTTGTGTGTGCCACACTTAGCATGGAGAACAGAAAAGGCAGAAGAGAACTGTCTGAGGACTTGAGAACCAAATTTGTGGTCAATATCAACAATCCCAAGGTTACAAGTTAATCTCCAGAGATCTTGATGTTCTTTGTCCACAGTGTGTAACATAATTAAGAAGTTTATAGCCCATGGCACTGTAGCTACTCTCCCTGGATGTGGACAGAAGATAAAAATTGATGAAAGGTTGCAATGAAGGATGGTGGATAAGCAGCTTCAATCAAGTTCCAAAGAAATTCAAGCTGTCCTGCAGGCTAAAGATGTATCAGCGTCGCACGATCTATCCGTCAACATTTGAATGAAATGAAACGCTATGGCAGGAGACCCAGGAGGACACAGAGACACAAAAAAGCTAGACTGAAGTTTGCCAAAATCTATGTGAATAAGCCAAAATCCGTCTGGCAAAACGTCTTGTTTACAGACGAGACGAATATAGAGCTTTTTGGTAAAGCACATCATTCGACTGAGGCCTTCAAAGAAAAGAACACAGTACCTAAATAAATACAAATATGGTTCAAAGATGTTTTGGGTTGTTTCTAATAAAATTATATCACATTTGGCCTCATTTTCTGTTTTTTTTCTATGTTGTTCCAATACACACAAAGGAAATAAACATGTGTATAACAAAACATGTAATTGCAATACATTTCTAGGATAAATATTTAATTTTCTGGAAACATTTCAGGGGTGTTAACAATTTTGGCCATGACTGTATATCCAGCAGGTCCGCTTCCCTTTTTGAGTCCTGGTCCTCCCAAGGTTTATGTAGTTTTTCCTTTCCACGCTCACCCCAAGATTTGATCCGTTGGCCTACGTAGTTGTAAAAACTTCTATAGAATTGTTTAAGCTTCCATAACCACACAAAAAGTGTCATTAGTTTCGCAAGTTTTTGAGTTTTACATTTACTAACTTAGCAGATGGTCTTATCCAGTTGCATATATTTCAATTACAATCTAGGCCACCCAAGGAGCTCAGGTCCTTTTTAATTTTTGGTCCACCCCAAGGTTTCTTCCTTACAGCATTTAGGTGTTTTTTTCCTTTCACTGTCACCCTAGGCTTGCTCTATTTGGGATTGGTCTTTTAAGATAATATAATGTTGTAAAGCTGCTTTGAGACAATGCACCATTGTAAATAGTAATTTTGACTTGCCTTGAGTCTAAGTGGCTGTGTATCGGACTAAATATTTGCAGATATACATATTTTTTCACATTATTTTATTTATCTGTTATTATTTCCTATTTTAAAACAGTTTTACCATTAATGTTAATACAAACTTTATTATTTCAGTTAACAGCTAAGCCACCCAAGCAGGTCAGGTCACTTTTTGAGTCTGGTGGTGGGTCTTCCCCAGGTTTCTTCCTTACAGCATTTACCGTTTTCTTTCCTTTCAACATAGGTTTGCTCAATTTGAGATTGCCATTTTAAGATAAAATAATGTTGCGATAGAAATAAATATGACTTGGCTAGGTGTTAAAACATTTGAAATAAAAACAAACCCAGGCACTGGGTAAAAATGTTAAGGTTTTATAAAGAAACAAACTCAAAAAGTGAAAAGGGTCAAACTAGCCCCAGAAGTCAGACCAATCTTTGTGCTTGATAAGGGTATTTCATATCAGGTGCATACAAAAGTTTAATAGCCTTTTATGATCGAGAGAGAGAGACAGATGGATATAGACTGAGGGAGAATGAAAAAGGGAGAACAAATTTCATATAGGTGTTAAATTCTCATAATGAGAGCACACCAGAGTATTACACATTTAACTGCCCCATATTTGACATGTCTGTGAACTTTATTTGAGCGTTTCCTAAACAGGGTGTTTGCTTTCGTTTTATTCAGGCCAGAGTAACAGATACTGGCTGAGATGCTTGTCTGACCCCCTCATCTAGCATTTCCCGATGAAGTAGAGAACATTTGTCACCACCAGAGGCACTGGTCCACACACTGATCTATACTGAGAAGTTCTGCATCTTTAAAAGCCTGCCTGGTCTGATTTATTTCAGAACAATAATATCAGCCAATGGAAAATACTCTGAAGCATCAACCAGATTCTGGTCAATGGAATCATACCTAAACCTAAAACTTTTAAACATTGAGATAGATGGTCTACAGCTAGCAATGTAGTGTACTAGAATACTATAAAACTAGGCACAGCAGCAGAAGTTCACATCAGGTCTCACTTCCTTGAACAGAAATCTGAGGCTGCAAACAGCAGAAGGTGACTGTCCCTCAAAAACAGTTCGAATTGGTGTGGTTTGTGCATACAAGGACATCCGTTTATTGTTGCTGACCATGTGCACCAGGAGCCACTAGAAGCATCTCAAACCATGAGTTGTTTTCATGTATGTGACAGTCTTAAAGAGCACGTTTGGGCCATGGTAAAATGACAGCATGTGCAACTGACAGGGAAGCACCTTGTTTAAATCCTTTCTGAGATTCAAATTCATGCTATTCTGAGAGCAAAGGCACCTCAGCTCCTATGCACTTTGCCTCTCTTTCTGTTTCTGCATGGATACTAACAACTCTTGCATTTTGATCACATCTGCAGTCAGTTCTATTACCTCTCTTAGCACAGGGTGTTCTCCTTTCTTCAACAGCTGCACGTTCTGTCCTTTTTTGCCCATAACGTGATATCTATGGCAGGTAATGTACATCCTGAGTGCATTTTGATTTCACTTACAGCATAGCACACACATGCTTTGTAGAAATGGCCTAAAACCTAAGCACCAAATATCCTGTTAAATTTACACAACGAAGCATTGTCTCAAAGCAGCTTTACAAAAATCTCAACAAACAGCATTAACTGAGCAAGCCTACAAGCCTGTATGTGATAACAAGGAAACGTTTAAGAATCAAAAAAGGACCTGACCTCTAGATGATAAATGTAAGATTTAAATTCAGTTAGCTGATTAATAAGTTTATAGTAACAGATTAAATAAGACTAAAGCTTAGTATCAAATGCATATAGTGAATATAGTGTATATAAGAAAACATAAAATGAATTGAAATTACATTATACAGTGTTCCAGTGGTCCTGGAACGTAACCCCCGCGATAAACAAAAATCCGCGAAGTAGAGACGCTATATTTATTTAAGTATTTAGACACTATTTTAGCCGTAGAACTCGCAGAACGTTTGGGTGGCATCGTAGGGCTTGAATGAATTCAGACTATAATGAAACTTTCACAAACAGCGAACACAACACCGCTGACACTTGTCATGACGACAAGTAGCGACTCCGGCATGCAATGCTCTAGTCTTCGTCCGCTGAGTAAATAGGCTATTGTAGTGTTTTTAATTGTTGAATAATGAAGCAACATGTTGAAGTAATCAAATGTTCTCTTTATTTAACACGCCATACATAGCAAGCCATACATCACTCTCGTATCACGTATGCTCCGTCCGTACAGAGCTTACAGCATGTTATATTCAATTCAATTCAATTCAATTGTATTTATATAGAGCTTTTTACAACGTAGCATTGTCTCAAAGCAGCTTTACAGTTATATCCTACACACTGAGTAGACTTAGCAACTATTTACTGTAAATCATAATGTTTCATGATTTATATAATTCATTTATTGTTAGAATTTATATTTTTAATATATTTTTTTATAAACTTTGTGATTTATTTATGTAAAAGTTCTGCAAAAAACTGCTAAACAGTGAAAATCTGCGATATTGAGTGCAGCCAGCGAGGTATGTTTGTGAGTATTTTTTATCTGTACAGTACCTGTGAGGTGCTTACGTATCATTTGCACATAGTTTTCTTGTAAAAAATACAATTTCTATTTACATTACATTAGCACAGTACTATGGTAATGCCCAGTCAACATCTATTTCGCTCATCGACCTGTTTTAAGGAGCGTAATGCAGTCATTAAATGGCGCAAACCTGTAGACCACGTCCAGCCATGACACCATGTCAGAATGTAAGGGAACCTGGTCACACCACTACACATGATCCTACAACCTAAAATACTGCTTTTATGATGTTACTGGAATGTGATAGGTAGTCTGTTGTTTTAATAAATTAATAATTCCCATCTTTAATATGTGAAACTGTAGAACGTTGCTGTGCAGACTGAACTGGGTCAGATGACACCTAACCTCCTACATGTTCCACTGTTCTCTCTATCTCATCGATTCTCTTTATTCTTTTTCTTCTGTCTTTTTTGCTGCACTGCTGCAGATCCAGAGTTAAGGAAGCTGTGGTTGCCACAGCAACTAAATGACACCTCACTAGTTCGTTGGAAGGCTCACACCCACACGAGGTCAGGAGGCAGAATGGATTCGGATAGGGATGACCTCCACGGAGTCCCAAACCATGTATGGTTGGACATCATGTACGATATAACCTAATCTGAATTAGTACTTCATAATCTTACATTTACTACTGCTTATCAAGCTTATATATATACACACACACAGCCGAATCCAGTTAATCGGACCACATCAGGACACAATCGTTTTGGTCCTAATAACCGGCTGGTCCGATTAAACGAACATGCCCTATGTTACAAGATGGGACGTGCTATAATTTATGGGCGTGTTCACCTCCCGCTGCTTTGATTAAAGCATAAATTCTCCCGGCGATCCCAAAAATCCTCCCATAAATCGCTGACCTGTTTCACATCCGCTCTAAGTGGCTTGTGGCTTCTTTTTCTTATTCGCGCTCACGTTCTTTGGTCCAATTAAATGGAATTTTGGTCCAAATAAACGAATAAAACTACACGTATATAATAGGATTTGTTTCGATACTTTAAGATTCAGTCTGAATAAGCGGTGGTCCAATTAACCGGATTCGACTGTATACATTTCCATAATAAAAACAACCAAACTACAAATCACCTTTAACATACATTACGTTACTGCTGTAAATAATACAGAATTTTTGGGAGAGTTCACAAAATAAGGGTTATGCTGTGTTATTAATACCTTTTAGTGTAAGTCCATTAAACTCAGGAACATTATGTGGCAGTAAAAAGGATTCAGCTGAATAACTGAACATGCCAAGTATGAACTGATTAATCCTTTTCACATATTGAAAGTCTTTGGGATGTGCTGTTGACTTCATAGTGCAATCCAACTCTTTCATCTGCAATACAAGTTCTCAACCTAAATGTAATTCCGCTCTTGAAAAAATATTATAATATTTTGGTGTGATGTTTTTTTATTTTTGTTTTAGTCTTTTGGCCAAGCCTTATATTGAGTTCCTAACCTATCAGAAGGTTTGCGTGTCATTTATGGCATACTTTGTCAGGTTTTAAATTCGGTCTATGGTACTTTGAACATTTAGGAAAGAGTAATAATAAAAGACAGAGTATGCAATAATGATAATTAATAAGTACCTTGATCTCTTTCAGTGTTTTTCAGTCTTGCATTAAGGCTAATCCCTTAATTCTAGCTTAAAACACAAATAAGTTTATTGATTCAAATACCTGACATTTTGTATAAATAGTATATTTTAGGTGATATTTAAAATGTGTGTCCTTATTAAACTTCCTGAGAGAAATGTTTGCTCTTCATTGTGTCTTGTCAACAAAAAAAAACACTTTACTCATACCACAGCCTGCTCTGTGTTTGCTTTTCTTTTATTTGCTGTGTGATAGGTAGATTATAATAAACTGTGTTGTTCATGTTGTGACCAGCTGCATCGTGTGAAATAAAAAAAAAAGTTATGGAACTGCTTTTGTTTTTTTTCTTTGACTAGAAAATGGAAACATTTGAAATATTATACTGTTATAAATATATATGTGTGTGTGTGTGTGTGTGTGTGTGTGTGTGTGTGTGTGTGTGTGTGTGTGTGTGTGTGTGTGT
>JAUZST010007591.1:12500-14078 GCA_034779995.1 Parotocinclus haroldoi | reverse complement strand
GGTCGCTCTTACAGTCCCTAACAGGTCCAGTAGGGGTCGCTCTTACAGTCCCTAACAGGTCCAGTAGGGGTCGCTCTGAGTCCCTAACAGGTCCAGTAGGGGTCACTCTTACAGTCCCTAACAGGCCTGTTTACTGTTTATTACGTCTCTTTTATTACTTGATACAGTTTATAATATAATCTATAATCAATACAACTTATTTTTGTTAATCTTATTAATGTTCATTTCATTGTTCGATATTACATTCAGCCCTCCCATGTTTTTTTTCCCTTGCCACTGTTGCTACAGCGTTTGGGGGCGGCTCGTGGTAAAAAAGAACGACTAAAAGCCTAACAATGAACTGGTTAACAACGTTAACGTGTTTGGATCGGGCGCTGCGTGAGCTCGGCGTTGGGATCGCCGTTTTAAAACGGATTAGTCTCCGATTTAAAGAACTGAGGCGTGAAATAAAAAGCAGGAGCCCACGCACGGCCTTAAGAGGCTTACGGCGGGAGATACGGAGAGTATGGTTTCAAAAAGCGCCGAGGCGAGCGCGATGCGATTAGACGGCGAGAGGGGCGGGAGCGCCCGGCGTGCAGGTGGGTGGGCGAGAGGCACTCACGCTCTCCAGGACGCGCAGGCATCGCTCAGCTCCCCACAGCGAGGCCACCAGGTTCTCCTTATCGTCCTCGCAGCTCAGGTGCTCCACACACTCCTTCACTGCGGGTCGCACAACAAGTGGGACAAGTGTCAGTCATGCAAACACGCAACACGCTCGCACAACACACCGAAACAGAAAGCAGTTAAAGGTTAAAACAACAGCAGGAAAGCGGGCCGGAACACAAACCAAGCTGCTCGTGCACCAGCTCGACCAAACTCTGACGTGCGGTTTGGGACGCAGCCACGGGGGCACACGCCGATACCTTTGTCGACGATGTGGTCGAGTCCCCCCAGTAACCGCAGCTCTTCTTTGAACCAGTCTCCCGCCCTCTTCGACGTCAGCGACAAGAGCGTCTCCATAGCCAGGTGTCCCGTCTGCACACAGTTCGAGAGCGCACACACCGTCGCTTTAAAAAGGTCCTCCCCGTTTACCTGCTGCCACCGAGCCGCGACGAAGCCAACGAATAAGTACCGTGATGTTCTCCAGGTCCAGGTGCTTGTTGTGCACCGTCTCGCAGAGCTTACGGATGCGCTCTTTCACTTTGCTCATCTCTTTCGCCGACAGCTGACAGTCGGCCGTCTTGTCCTGCTCGAGCTCCAGCAGGCGGATCATCAGCTCCAGGCTGGCCCGGTCCAGGTCCATGTTCAAACGGTCCCGGCTCAGGATGTACATCAGAGACGCCGTGCACAGGGCGAGGTTCTAGGGACGCAGTCAACGGGGACCAGTTAGAACAGGAGGGGCTGGGGCATGGCATGCTGCTTTTAATCTGGATCCACTGGCTCGTTCGTTTTCCTACAAGCTCGATCTAAGCGCGGGGAAGGAACAACCCTAGGCAGGGCGTGCAAACGGGATTAAAAGGGGTCATGTCAATCTTTTCTCTCTAAGCTTTAAAGCCACTTTTGAGCAGAGAGAAGAAGGAATTCCACTGGGAAGGGCTT
>JAUZST010007591.1:0-7500 GCA_034779995.1 Parotocinclus haroldoi | reverse complement strand
TCCTCCTGACACCCTCCTCCCCGTCACTGTCGCTCTCGCTCAGATCGTCAAAGCCAAAGTACTGGATCTTGTAGCTGGAGGTGCCCGAGGAGGCCGGGTCGCTTTCTTCTGACAGGGCGTCCCCGTCGTCGAAGCCGAACAGCTCCAGCTTGCTCTCTTTCTTCGTCTTGCTCTGAGCGGATCTGAACCTGCAAAGATTTACGAAACGTCAGCGACGAACAGCAAGCGTACCGGACCGTTTTCGTTGGTCATTCTGAACGTTTGGGGGTGGATGGGTACGGAATTCGGACGTCCCTAAGCACCCCAACAGGGGTCGTTTATCGGTAATTGAAGAAGAAGAATTTTAAAACGACACTTTCCTATCCTCCATTTTCCTGCCGTTTTAGGTTTTTAGGTTTCGCTTCAGTACTTGTTATATTTTAGGCCGTCATCGCTTTTGGTACTGTGATAACCCTAGAATGTGACGCTTTATTACACAGGGCGAGTCAAAATTTCTCCGAATTTGGCTAGGATCTAACAGTACCGTGTGAAGCTGGTGATCTTTCTGGGTGTTGCTAGGTGGTCTGGTTGCTATGATACGGCAGCGGCGTTCCCTGGACACCAGAATCGTCGATTCCACCTTGATATCTTTTGAACCGCGAACGATTTCTGATACAATTCTGATTTTCTTCGATATCCTACGCGACCAACTTCCTGTGGGGAAAACCTTGGGATATTCAGATATATGATTTTCCCTTTTGTTTCTGAAGTAAAGGGGTGTCCGGGAACTTCTGACTCGCCCTGCGTTGTATCAGCGTGATCATGAATGGTATGAATACAGGTGGGAATAAAAACAATCGTTTGGGGGTTGGATTAATCCCTAGTGAGTTTGAAGCTTAGTAACAATAACAACACACTAAGCAAAACAAAAAACAAAAAAAAAAAACCATCCCTGTTCGTACCTGACAGGCTTTGGTTCCGCCTCCGTTTTCTTCCTCAGCCTTCCAGCCTCCCCGGGGTCAGCGGCCGGGGCGCTGGGCGTGTACTCCTCCATCCCGCTCACTATGGAGTCCTGGATGGTGACGTTGCAGGCGGACGTGCTGGAAGGGTGCAGGACGGTGTAGTCTCTCGTCCTGCCTCGGGACGGCGCCGGCTTGCCCGCGCTTGCCCCGCTGCCCTTCGGGGGGTCGCCGTCGGACGCGCTCCCCAAGCCGGACGCCTTGCTTTTGTAGGGTCTGCAGTACGTCCTGCAGTTGGAGGTCCTGAGCAGCGATTGCGAGTGGTCCTCGGATTCCGAAGGTTCCACGGGGACGTCCGAGTCTCCCTGGCCCACCTCGTCGACGTGGCCCTCTGTAGAGGGTTTGGTCTGGACGCTGGAGGTCCACGTGCTCGACGGGGGGTCCCTGGAGGCGGAGAACGGCGAGGTGGAGCGCGAGCCCAGCCCCACGATGGCGCCCCAGGCGTCGAACGAATCCTTGTCGTCGGATTTCTCCGTCCGCAGCGTGGTGGTCTGCGCCAGCGGTTTGCGGTCGCTCTCCGAGGCGTTTTTGTACCAGGAGTAACGTTCGGTGTTCTCGCCCGACCAGCCGTGGGTCTTGCCTAAAGGGGTGGAGTCGGGTTGAGAGGCGTAGGATTAAGCATGAGGAATGAAAAAGGAAAGAAATTGTGACTTAAGGGTCTAAAAAGGTCCCACAGTGGGCAGGAGGTCATTTCGAGAAACCTCGCCTTGTGGCCATTAGCCTGAGACACAACACAGCTGATTAATCACCGCCTTAAATACAATTCGGTACCCTTGGCACCCGGGCTGAATTCTGGACTTCAAAGCTGATGCACGACCCGATCTCAAGCTGATGCACGGTCCGATCCGATCGGGAACACTTAAGCGATCTAATGGTCGTGCTCACAGCTCGCATGACTAACGCACGTTCTTAAAGCCCGGCAAAACTGCTGATGCTCGACGAAGCAAATATCCCAGAGCTCAAAAGGTCAGAGCGAGCTTACGTGCAGCCGAACCCGCTTAAAGCCAAAACAACAATTAGTACCGGCGCAGTCAAAACAAAGGAGCGCAGGGTAAGCAGTCTGCCTGACAGCCTTGTATTTAGCCAAAACCACCTGGTCCTTAATGATGTACAGGTCGCCGTTACGGGCCCAGGACCCGGGCTCCCTCCACCGGACCCTCGTCTTGGCACGAGGGCGACACAGTATGCACTGTGCCCACCGACAGACGGGTGGTTTGCGCCTGGTCGAGCCACTGCGACGTACCGGATCACAGTTTGTCGGCTTTGGCCTTATCTTCTGAACGAGAACGACGTTAACATCGAGGCCGACTGGGATAAACTTTGTAAGCAAACAGATGCTGGCGTGTCCCCTCTCCACCCCCCCAAAAACTGCGATATTAAAAACAAACGTTAAGACGAGCGCTTAATGTGAGCCCACATCATAACGGGACGTGTTCCAGTCGAAATCTGAAATAAGATGACTTCGCTTGACCGGCCTTTACACCAGTACCATTCCCCTCAGCGCTCGTGTTCTGAAATTGTCCTCCAGCTAATTGACGGCTCAATCGGCCAGATAATTATCTCAGGCCCTGAAGGGGGACCGGACAGAAATGCCGGTTATGGACCGGAAATGTAATATAAAGCCATGAGAAATTCATTTCTAGGTCCAGTGGGCTTTAAAGGACTTTGGGACTTTGCTGCTTTTACATCGGTCTGGAGGCAGGAGGGCTCGTGGGCTGGCGAGGCGTCCCCGCGCTCGGACATTACTCAGAAATACGAGGCCGACTGTAAAAGGGATAAAGAGCCAGCTCGTTTGATCTCCGGCCATTTACTTTCTAAGCATTCGCGAGCTCGGAGGCAAATGAGAGTCGTCGAAATTGCACGGGACGCTCCGGTGACAGCGCGCCGTTAACGCTACTTGAGAGTCCCTGTTTGTTCTGAGAAATAGCAGAGCCAGAGTCGCCCGAATTCGACAGCAACTCTCAAACGACGTGTCCGTTTCTCAGCTCGATTCCTTCCCTTTAGTGTTTTCCTTCTTCCTTTGTATAACGCGACTGTTTTGTGATTGTGTGTCTTCGTCAGCACCTCGGGTTTTTTTTAATGAATGAGACGGATAAATCTACTTCCAATAAACAGTCACCTTTTTCCCCCCGTTTAAACCCAGCATAGGTAAACGGTGACTTATGACCAGCAGGAACTAAGAGACAGTTCGGTTTTCCCAGGTCAGGATCCAGAACCAGAAACAAAACCGACGAAAGGGAAACGACAGGAAACCCAGATGGTGCTTAGTTACTTTGCTGTCCATGGCCATATCGTTCAAGCCTTTTTTAGTCCCTATTGTTGAAGACCGAGTTCAGCCTCTATCAGCAATTCTGAGTTCGTGGTGTTGCCCTGGCCTCCAAATTCCCTGCCTCTAATCCGGCAGACTCGCAAAAAACCCGACCTCACACCTTACAGAAGACCTTTGTCTTCGCCACCACAGGACAGCTTCCGAACTCGATGGGCTACAGGCTCGGTAACACGAGGAAGCCCAAAACGTCCCTAGGTACAACTCGGACCCCTTACGGTACCAGAGGGGCAAGCAGGACTCCCTCAACGACATCCACATGGAATCGAAGCTCATACAAGACCCCTTTATCTCTATAGTAACCAACTCTGCTCTCTACCTTCTCTTACTTCGCCTAGCAACGTCTACAATTCATTAAGGACCATTAGCACACTTCTAAGGTTCCGTTCAAGCTGGAGTTTTACTCATTATCCAGATAACATCTCCAATACTTTGCTCAGCCTCACAGGGACACCAAGCAGCTGCCTGGAGGAACAAATCGTTTGGTTTTTCTGCTCCTCTGAGCTCATTAGACGCGTTAAAAACCCACACGGGCCGGGCTGCGCGTCTTCCCCAAAAGTATTCAGCCGGCATCGGGAACACGGCGCGCGTTAACCAGCGCTGAAAGCTCATTAAAAACACCTGGCGTGGGTCAGGGCTCAGTCGCTCAGAACGCCCGGGCGACAGCGCCAACCGTGCCATGTTCTGTCACAGAGCTGTCAGCGGGCGCTCACGACGGAGTCTGATTGGGTCTGATCCACGACGGGCTCCCCCGTCAATCTCCAGCTGCACTTCATCACGGCCGTGACAGAGCTCAAAAGAAAACAGAAACTCGGTGACCAACCACGGTCGCTTCTCCAGCTCGACACTGGCAGCCTGCTCGCTTTGCTCACACATTCATTCATTCATTCATTCATTGAAGCTTAAACTGGTGTAAAAGCAGAGACGATAAAGCAGACGACGCTCTTCAGGCACTTCAAACGTCTTCCAAAGTTTCAGTTCTTGTACGAGACACAAACTCTCAGCATCTTTTATCTCGTACCCGTGAGCCTCGAAAGCCAGGGTTTTCCAAGAACGAAAACGTGGCCAAACCAAACGAAATTCATCGTTACGCCGACGGGTGCAGCCCCGAACACGGGGATTCTGCAGATCTTCATTCGTTTGGGTTTTTCGTCCCCCCCCCCCCCCAGCATCGCAGTAACGTAGAGCTCATTACGTTACTCCTATATGTAAAACATTTAATTTCAGGACCATCAGAAAGACTTAGTAATTAATGAATTTGTTACAATTCGCCAATTCGGTCTGCGTTTCTGCTGAAAAAAATGGGCGGGTTTGCACAATTTTTACAAGTTAAACGTTACTACTTGCGAATAAAACGATCTCGGCGTCCGGCGGGGTGTAAAAAATATGCCTGCGTCAAAATACGACTTGCAAATGCGAAATAAAACGGAAATAACGCACTGGGTGGAAAAACCGGAATTTCAAAAGATATTAGAACAGGTTTGATTTTTACAAATGTTTGATGTTTGAGAGGAGAAAAGGTTACATAAGTTAAGTTTATTTTTTTAGTTTTAAGTTTATTTTTCCCCCTCATCGTTATAAACGGTCGGCAGAAATCTCCCGTCTTACCTGCCGCCGAGCTGCTGAAGAACTTCCCGCCGTCCTCCGGCACCCGTACGGCGCTCCTCTCGCTGCCGACGGCGGACGACAGGCGGTTGGGCGGTCGGCTGGGCGCCACGGCCTCCACGCTGGCCGGCTGGCTCACTCTGCTGTTGGGCTCCAGGGTGAGACTGGCTTCTCCCGAGCCCAGCTTAGCCGGGGACGCTTTGGACATGTTGCGGGACGAGACGGGCTTGGACTCGTCGTCGCTGTCGAAGCCGAACGGGTCCTCCGAGCCGCCGCCCGACATCTTGGGCTTCTTGGTCCGATCGGGCTTGTCGGCCACCTTGGCGCCGGGCCTTTTGGAGCCCAGCTGGGCCTTGTAAGTGGTCTCGCCCCATTTGGTGCTGAGCGTGGCGCGCTTGTTGGACAGGACCTCGTCGAACTTGGACGCCCCGTCGCCGGCCTTGCGGCTGTAGGTTTTGACGAATCGCGATGTCATTGTGGCGAGCGTTTCATATTCCCTGCAGCAAAAACGGAAACAGAAACAGAACACCCGAGTGAGCCGAGGCGCTGGCCTTCCGTCGTCCTGAAAGATCCGGCTCGGTTTTTAGCGCGCTTCTAGATTATTCTAACTAACTCTGGGTCACAGCCAGGCTCAGCTAAGCCTGGATTTCACCCTCCGTGCTCTGTTCCACTTAAAACACGACGATCTCCCGTTTTCACGGCCACGCGCATACAAAAACGCCCGCTAAGCTTAACACAGGCGCTTCCGTCTGTCCGTCACTCAGGGCTCTTATGCGCTCAGAAAGGGAGGAGCCAAAAAGGTCCCCATAAACGGTTCTGGGAACTAAAGCGGTCCCCGGGGCCGGCAAACGGATTTGTCACCAATAAATACAGGAGACCATGAAACCCTTGGTGCGTTTCGTGTCCCGTTTTTTAGATCGGGTGCCGGTCGGGACCGTCCAGCAAAGTTTCCGTCTCAGCCGAAACTTTCGGCGAGTCCGTTTTTAAGACTTTACGTCCTTCCCGCGGGCAGGACTCGTTGCAGGGGTTCGATACGGCGTCTGGGATCTCTTGCTGGCTGTCACCGGTTCGGGCCGTGTGCAGTTTTGTCGCATAACGACCGCAGGAAGTCATGTATCACTTACATGCATATAAGCCAAATAAAAACTGGGAGATTTAGAAGGAGACAAAGGCCGGTGTCCCTGCTCCCACACCGCGCGTCTGTTTTACTACAGAAAAAAGAAGTGTGAAGAATGAAAACCTTCCTTTTTCAGCAAAACCGTAAACAAGATCTTAAATCCGACCTTAAGTCCCTACGAAGCCACACTTTTGGGACTTTGTACCTGAACAGCTCTGCGTAGAATCAATCAGCTGTTATTTCAAAAGCAAAAAAAAAAAAAAAAACAAAACTCTCCACGTTGAGCAAGAGAGGATTAAACGCGCAGTAAAAGTCGCGTTTAGTGTGCTGCCAACACAGCGTAGGGAACAGCGCAACTATAAAACATAAACAACACGGATTGGGACGCGGCCCAAAACGACCGTTATTCCTTCCTCACCACGTTCAATCCAGATTTACGTACAATCATCGCAAAATTGGTCATCGGCCATGGAACAAAACTACTTTAAACTATTCTATCCGATAAACTTCCATTTAATCCGAGGATTTCAAACAAACAGCCCAAAGCAGACCGAGTTGTTTGGCTAGCGCAAACACCCGCTTGTGGCTGCGTCCCAAATTGCAAACCGCCGTACTGTGTAACGCGCAGAGTGAGAAAACTATCACGGACGTACTCGTTGGTATACACACACACTACGTAGTGCGGCCGTACGCGGTTTGGGACACAGCCTGCGCGGTCAACGACTGTAACAAATCACGCTAGCCTGTTAGCAGCTAACAAGCTAGCCATCTGACCGAGCAGTGAGAACTGGACTAGCTGGACTTCGTGTGAGGTTAAGTAAACAGGCTCCAAAGTTACAATTTTTTTTAAGTTATGCCTTAAAGTAAAGACCGTTTAAAGTTTCTTAAATTGCGCCAATGAACATCCTATCCATCCCGCGAGTTGACGTTTAGACTGCAGTTAGCGTCTAGCCAGCAAGCTAGGGCGACGTCCCAAATCGCACGCGCTGTGCTAAACACTATGGGATCAACCCAAGCCAACTCCGTCCTACTTAGGCACCCTATGTAGTCCACGCCTACACGATTTGGGACGCAACCAAACGTTTAGCGCTTCAAGCGCGCTAGGCTACATTACCCAGCTGTCAGTCGGCTACAGGCTGCACGGCCTGCTCATCCTTTACAATATAAACAAGACGAAATTCTTCCCCGGGGTGCTGTCGATCACAAAGTCCCTGAGCAAATCGTCGTTCCGATGAACTTCCACGCGACGATCCGGCTCAAAATCTGACTCTTAGGGCGCGCTCGGTCGGATTTTCTCTCACGTTTCTCACTGGATTGTATCGATTCCACAACACCGACGGCCTCCATAAGAGTTCCTCCCTCCCTTTGCCCTTTCGCTGCATACGTCACTGTCACGGCGCTCGCCGTCCGGACTTGGGCCAATCATTGGCCGCGAGTCAGAGATCTGCACTGTG
>JAUZST010007590.1:0-14078 GCA_034779995.1 Parotocinclus haroldoi | reverse complement strand
GTCTGCGTGGGTTTACTCCGGGTACTCCGGTTTCCTCCCACAGTCCAAAGACATGCATGTTAGGTTAATTGGTGTCTATAAAAGTAGCCCTTGGTTTGTATGCATGTCTGTGTGCATGACTGTGTGTGTGTGTGTGTGTCCTATGATGGATTGGTGTCCCGTCTAGGGTTGTTCCTGCCCTTGAGCTCGGAGTTGCTGGGTGGGCACCGGCTGTCCCGTGACCCCGTGTGGATTAAGATGAAGATAATGAATGAATGAATGATTCATACATACCCCTCCCCCCTCCCCCCTCCCCCCCGTACCCTGTTGGGAATCTCTGCAGCACCAGCAGTATTTTTCCCCAAAACTGGTCCTAGCCTAAACAAAACAGCCCATCTATTACAGTACTGTCTAACACCCCTGAAAACCTCTACCCACCGCGCGCACACACACCCTGCCTGGAGAGAATGTGTGTTACCCAGAATATCCAGCTCACCCCATCGCGGTCCTCGCAGCGCCAGAAAAATCCCCCGCTTTGTGTTCCGCCTCGCCTAGACACACACGGCGTTACTGCGCAATAAATGAGGCCTCTGTTTTTCTCTGCGTTCAAGGCTGAAGCACAATGAGATTCTGGAGAAGGATCTATATTAAGGTCTATAGCATGAGCCCAAATAGATGGGGTTTTGCTTTTCTTTCGTTTCGTAATGGCACGTTTCCACACTGCTTGTTATTTTCGCGATATTTTAGAGGAGAAGGACACAATGGAATGTTTGTATAGGGGACTAACACCATGGTGCTGAAATTATATTTCTCGGTATAGGTGGTATATGGCAGGAACAAGGACATATCAGCTATTTTAACCCAAAGCTCAGAGCTGAAATGTAAGATTTCTTTCAATAGCTGTGATTATAGCGACAGTGAAAAACAAAAATGTCTTTTTGTTTTTAAAAAGATGAACCTCAGCTTCATCAGACAGCACGAAAATGTACTGGAATGGCAAAAGTGAGCCAGGGCTTATTGTCTAACATGAGAAGCCAACCTCCCAGTGGAAATGCATGCCGAAAGAATAAAGGCAGTTTGGAGCAGCACATGTGGGGAACAAACTCCAAGCATTTGGACGTAATTTTCGTCCGTATCTTATGTGCGATCTGAGCAGAATAGCGGAGGGGGCATTGTTGGGTACTGAGCAGAATAGCGGAGGGGGCATTGTTGAGTATTGCTGCCATGTGGGTATGATTGTCCAGCTGACATTCCAATAAGAAGCTGTTATTGGTTTCAGTACGAGAAGTTCATTTCATCTCGCATATTTTCATTTCCTGGGATTTATTTGTGATTCTTGTCTCATGCAATCTTCTTAAGAGTCCACGGCGTGTCCTTGTCAACACCTTTTAATTTTGATGGAGTTGAACATGAGTGATTTCAATAATTCATTTTGCTTTGAAGTTGCCAAGTGAGAAACGTTGTTGCCTCTGGGTAAGGGGAAAGTCTTTCTTTATATCCCTGTCTCTCTCGCCCTCTTTCTCTCTCTTTCTCTCGCGCCCTCTTTCTCTCTCTTTCTCTCTCGCTCTCTTTCTCCCTCGCCCTCTTTCTCTCTCGCCCTCTTTCTCTCTCGCCCTCTTTCTCTCTCGCCCTCTTTCTCTCTCGCCCTCTTTCTCTCTCGCTCTCTTTCTCTCTCGCTCTCTTTCTCTCTCGCTCTCTTTCTCTCTGTCTCTCAGTTAATAAAAAACAAACCCTTTATGTGCATGGCAAATTTTATATTTGAATTGCCCAAAGCTCAGGTATAAAAACAACAAAAAATAAACAAAAAAAATAACACATTTACAATAATAATAATAATAATAATAATAGTAACTGAATATATTACAAAATAAAATACAATAGAAACAATAAAAAGAAACACAATACAATATAAAATAAAATAAATGAATATAAAGTGTGTCTGTCTCTCTCTCTCTGTCTCTCTCTGTTTCTCTCTCTCTGTTTCTCTCTCTCTGTTTCTCTCTCTCTGTCTCTCTCTCTCTGTCTCTCTCTCTCTGTCTCTCTCTGTTTCTGTCTCTCTCTGTTTCTGTCTCTCTCTCTGTTTCTGTCTCTCTCTCTGTTTCTGTCTCTCTCTCTGTTTCTGTCTCTCTCTCTGTTTCTGTTTCTGTCTCTGTTTCTGTCTCTGTTTCTGTCTCTCTCTCTCTGTCTCTGTTTCTGTCTCTCTCTCTCTGTCTCTGTTTCTGTCTCTCTCTCTCTGTCTCTGTTTCTGTCCCTCTCTGTCTCTCTGTCGTCTCTGCTTATAGATGGCTGCAAAAAACCTTTATTACCTGCATCTTCCTGCACTCCTTCCCCATCCCCATCATCCTGTTGTAGCCCACCTGCCACTTTAAATTCAGAACCTGGAACGTCCCCATCAGCTCTGCTCAACGTCACTCTGCCAACCTCACCAAGCCAACAGGGGCTGTTTGAGGTTTCCTTTTCACGTTACTCTTTTCATATCTTCTTCTGTCCGTCTCGTTCTCCGTCACTGATCCCTGTCATCTCGTCTCAGAAACCGCAGTCATCATGGGCAACAGCAGATGGACTGGCGCTTGACCTTTGTATCTCCCTGCCCCATTGCCTTTAATTCACTGCCACCAGTTTGTCTGTAAGCAGGTTATCAGTTCCCAGATTTACAGTGCAGTGCGAGTGCTGTACGACAGGACATCGGTTTCTTGTTTGAACTCCTCAACAGGGAACATTTTGGCCAAACCTTGTGGTTTGAACACAGGACAGACCTGTCAGTCTTTGGCCTCAAGGGCTGGATTACCGAGGGCAGAATCCAGCAGTCAGCGTGGCACGGTGTGACACTGAACAGTGGCTAATGCTACCAGAAGTAGTGTCGAGAGTAAAAAGGTTTTCAAATCTCATAGACAAATTATCAACTTGCTCCGTGTTGCCTCCTGGATATGTAATTAGGCTGGAGTTCACAAAGATAAAAGTCCAACTTGCGTTGGGGTTTCCCTCCAACAAACAAATCGAGGAGTCGAATATTTACTGTATAGATCACAGCAGGGGTGGGCGATATGGCCCTAAAATAATATCACGATATTTTAGGGTATGTTTGCGATAACAATATATTTGGGCGATATATTTTAACAACATACAATTGCGACAAAATAGATTTTATTCTTTAAAATACCTGACCTCTTGGCAGCTTGGACTTTTCTTATATTAAATTTTATGCTTCTGTTTGCGTTTCCCACTTTCGTTGTTAAAGATCTTTAGCGTAGTTTGCCTCTAAGTCACATAACTGACATACGCCATACTCTGTGCTAATGCATTACATCATTACATAAACACGTCTGAATACCACGATATGGATGTTTTATGTCATTTAAAAAAACGATCCCGGTATTAATCCCAAACGATACGATATGGCACACCCCTAGATCACAGTCTACCTTAAATCATCACACAGGTTCATTTATAATACAGCGCTAAGTCTGATTGGAGGCTATCGGACTGCATATCGCTTACCCAGTAAAAAAAAAATCCATGGCCTGCTTTTTAATGCCATTCTTTAACGAGTCCTGCTGATTCAGAAGATTTAATTCTTATAACCATATCCATTTGGTGCAATCACAAAGTGAATTTGAGGAACCATAAAACTACTAGAGACAATTTAATCACTGTATTATCTACACTGCTCACTAAAATTAGGAAATATTTCAGTAGGGGACACTTCATTTTGAGCTATCCCCTACATTTTGTGAGCAGTATACTTCAATGTTGGTCTGGGTTGCTAGAAAGCCGGTGTGCCTACATACAGGAGAAACAAGTCTAGGTTGGTGTTAATATCTATCTGTAGATCACATCTCGATCAGAACAATAATGGTCAGCTACAATTTAAACAGTTGTTGCATTTGACTGGAAAGATGTAACGACATTACGTCATGATTACGAGTTATCAGATGTTCCCTCAGCCCAAAGAAAAAACATTTCTATTAAGAAATTAAAGTGTTTAGGTTTAGGGTCACACAACGCACCAGGAAACGCTCAGCTTGCCATAGCAAGTCGATTAAAAGATCAAATGTCACATAATTAATCAGATTTTAAAAAATATAAAAACAATATATAAAATGTGTTCCTTTACGTTTCATGTTTTGTCTGATCAACTTAATGTTGCTCTAGACCGAGTGCTACATTTCAGGTCTGGAACACACTCGAGAAAAGTTGGGACATGGGCAATTTAGGCCTAGAAATTGCTTTTTATTCTGAGGAGCAAAGATGGGAAGAGGATCTCCAGTTTGTAAACAAAATGCATGAGAAAAAGTTAAAGGGTTTAAAGACAATGTTCTTCGAAAAACAGAGAAAGGGATTTCCATAGTTCTTCCTGTATGGTGCAACACACACACACACACACACACACACACAAAAAGAATCATAATCACGTGGACAAGGGAATATTTAGGAAAACCTTAACCAAAATTGAATCCAATTTAACTGATAAAATACTGCTGCCTGTTTTGGAATTAAAACGCAACAGTTACCAAGACACCCACTATATGGCACGTAAGGGTGATGCTCTCAGAGCGATGAAAACACAGGGCGAATTCGAGTGCAAAAGAGGTAACGAGCTTCCACCCGTCCCGATTCCACTTGTACTTTGTTCCCGGCAAAGGAAGTGGCAAAAAAACAGGGCCAAAGCAAACTAAAGTTCCTTTGAGCACTTAAACAATTCCCATACCAAACGTTACGTAACATCGTCATCATGCATCTAACCTGGTAGCACCGGCTCAGTAACAGAGGTGGTAATACAGACCCGTTCCCCTCCCTCAGTCATTCCGTACAGAAGAGTGTGTGTATCAAAAAGCACCCTGGAACACCTACAAGGTACGTGTGTGCCCACCTGAACATTCATGTTCCTCAAACGAGTTCTTCAATCGAGAGCATTAGTGGCTACATGCAGCACACTCCTGTAATTAAACCTGCACACGAGCAGGGCACGTACAACGCCCTTAATAAGCCCAAATGTTCCGCTTCGCATTTCATATTAGCCCCAATCTGCACCTGAGCAGTGGCCTGAAAGCACCTCATGGTCGTCAAAGTAGCCTTGGCTCTTTCCTCCATTCGGCAGAAAACTGTATACGGTGCAGCCGCCTCCCTTTGTGCTTCCACTTTTCGAATTCCGCTCGCAATAAAAGGTCTCTTTACAGCCGGGAAAAGGTTTTGATCGATATTGGTGTTAGTCGTCTAACTGCTTGGGTCACCTTTGGCCTCCCATTAGAACCAGTAGTGAGAGGCTTACCAAACGAAGAGGCCGGGACATGTGCAGAAGATTCAGCGTGCTGAGCTTTTTGCTCTTATTAAAAGCACCCAGATGGAGAGTCCCAGCGGATGAGAGTGAGGCATTAGCCTTGTTTTCAGTGTGGTCCATTCTTCTTGCTGGTTCTCTCTTTCTCTTTAACTTTCGGTCTCTATTTTCAGCCAGCTTTATGGTCACACCGACTGAAAACTTCAGCACAGGATACTAAAGGGCAGCTTTTACTTCCATGAACAGTAAGAATTATGATCAAAAGAAACGGCGCTTAGTGTTTACATTGCTTTTTTAACATACACACATTTGCACACCATCGCGTTCACAAGCACTTCATAATCTGGTATTTACCAGATTATTATTATAATTTTAATATTACAAGTGCTCATGTAAACAAAGTCTGATCTCAAAATCTATGTTGCTATTTATTTTGAATTTTATTACTAAATTTACATTTTATTATTGATTTAATTGATATTAGTTACTTAATTTTACTATTACTTTAACACAAGTTTTGTGAAGTAATTATATAAATTAACGTCTAGGCCACCCATGGAGTCTTGGTTCCTCCCAAGGTTTCTCCCTTCTACTTTTAGGGAGTTTTTCCTTGTCACTGTCGCCCTGGGCTTGCTCAATTTGGGATTGGCCTTTTAAGATCCTATAAGATTATAAAGCTGCTTTGAGACGACGCTCCGCTGTAAAAAGCGCTACAGAAATAATATTGAATTTCTCAGAACGCATAAAGGCTTCAGAAAGCTTGTTTGTTTGTTTATTTGGATTATTTACCGTCGAATCAGAGGCCCTTTCAGCGACACAAGCAAGGTTACATTTATACACGAGGCTTTTTAAGCTCAAGACGAGTAAAATATATTCACTCAAATCAACGCCTATTTAAAGTAATCAATTAACCTGACATGCATGTCCTGGAGGAAACCGGAGTACCTGGAGTAAACCCATGCAGAGAACGGGGAGAACATGCAGACTCCACACAGAAAAGATACAGGCCAAGGACCTTGTTTGCCGCCCTCGCCTTATCGTTTATATTTGACGGGGTAGAGAAGGTTTATTGCACATGCTTTAGGAATAATTCTTATATTGCGCTCAAAAACGTACGAAATAAGTGCGCAACGATACACTCCGCTCACGATTTCATTCGAAAAAAAAGTGCTTCACCACATTTTAAAGAAACCTTATTTAATTAACAATCAATCCGAATAATCTATACTTATTACACTTAACGTATATGGGAACGTGAGCACGAACGCGCCCTCTGGTGTTCAGCAAATACAACTGCAACAGATGCCCTAATAAACGTAAAAGTAACTAGTTTTTTTTTTTATTGATCAGTAACTGTAATGTGGTTACGATGAACGAACCTGTAACGATTGACGTTAATTGGCGTTACATAATACAATCCAATCAAAAGAATTGGCTGCATGTCATATATCACTTTGTACTGGGCTAGTCCATAATGTTGCCAGTAAAGCCACTAATCTTCGGAGATGTTTTATTAAAACCGCTAGTGGTTTACCTGGATCTACGGTATGACTAATAGGGAAATCTGGCTAGATGCTGCTGGCCTTTCATCGTACCAAATTCAAGATTCCAAAATAAACAATCTGTGCTGAGATTTGTGATGAAAACCGCGGAGATTCGATCCACCACCGTGAAACTCATTTAATATGAATCAGCGCGGCCCTGAAGCAGGAGTTCAAACTGGACTAGAGGGAGGTTCTGGACTGCACTGGAATCTATGAACGAGTCTGAGTCAGACTGTGTGTCTGATTCACAATGCTGAAATGATCTTCTGGTTTATTGACGAGCTCGGTGCTGTGCCTCCAGCCATGCAGCGGTGGAGACTGAGGAAATGCTTTAGCATCATTAGGGTCTCGACCAAATGGGTGGTGATTATTAGGGCTGTACCGATCCGATACACTGTATCGGTATCGGCCTGATACGTGGCAAAATCACTGGTTCGGAGTTCGGATGGGGGAAAAACACTTTAATCCGATATCTTTCCCATCACGTTTATGCTTTTACTACAATTTGGACGGCACGCCGTAAACGGAGACGCGTTACGTGAGCAATAGCTGGAACTCGTGTCAAAACTGTGAGCTGGCAGCGTGCTCATCATGTCAGCTGTGTGGAGTTATTTGAAGCTCAAGGATGACAAAAGTAAAACAGCCAATTGTAACTTATGAAAGAGGTGGTGGTATGAAAGAGGGTATCGTTCTGATATCGGTATCGCCACACATTCAAGTTTACAGTATCGGTATAAGGCATGAATGCCAGCCAAGCCAGCCCTAGTCATAAGCTACCTTCCGTATTTCAGTGGCCCTCAAAATATGACTTTGATAGAAGATCGGCATCACGTCAAGAGCGTGTACTGCCTTCTGCTCGTGATCCTCCGTTCCAGACTGAGGAACCAAAGCCTCGCGGCGGCCTGACATCAAAGGGTGACGTGACCACGTTTGATCCTGTCTGCTACGTGACTTGTGACTCACACCATTTCAAACGAGCATGTTTATGTCCCCGTGCTCAGCGAGCGTCTGACGGAAGACGCAAAGTAACCATGAATTATCCCTGGGCTCCGTCCCCGTCGTTTCTCTGTACTGGTCCTGGATTAATGCAGGAATGGGAATATCATCTCCTTCATGTGTGTTTATCGCAATCCACAGAGTCGCTTCTGATTAATAATTAATCTGATGTGCTCGCTCGACCGTTTGATCGTTTCTCCTCATGTATGTGCCGGATTTTAACAAGTTACCCGAGACGGCACCGTCTCAGAAATGCCATTTCTCGCAGTAATATTCACATTGTAACTGTAGTTCCATTTTTTCTTTTTAGAATAATCTGTCCCTTTGATTAAAAGTTCACAAAACATGGATGAAAACGATTCCAGTATTGTTTCCTCACCATATCCTACATGTTGACATTTACACAAGTAACTATGTAAATGACACAGCAGACCACTAAGCACACATTAGTTTGTGTATGCAAATGAGGACCTTATTATATAAGTGATCTGTACTGATATAATAGCAGTCCTGCTCTATCTGTACTGATGATGTAACGTACATCAGTGCTGCTGTATTACAAAGTGACAAAGTGTACCTGTTTGTGTAGCAGCTAATCTATTGAATGCTATTAGCTCATAGGACGGACACACACACACACACACACACACATTTATTATTGCAGACAAGATTTATTCACTGGCTCTTTCTTCTCTTTGATTAAAAACGTCTCCTATACATGTTGATTTATGGGAGGAAGATGGAAAGGAGATCAGAAGGGAGGAGAGGATGACGTCATTTTTTTTGGATACCTTTTTTAAAACTGCACGGATCGAAATGAGGGACTGGGTGGGGAGTAGATGGATGGTTGGGCAGATGGATATAGACGGATAAAACGATAGAAAGACAGACAGATAGGGGCATAGATATATCTGGATGGATGGGCAGAAGGGAGAGATAGATGGATGAATGATGGATGGATGGGTGTCTGGGTGGATGGACAGGCAGGCAGGCAGGCAGGCAGGCAGGCAGGCAGGCAGGCAGGCAGGCAGGCAGGCAGGCAGACCGACCGACCGACCGACCGACCGACCGACCGACCGACCGACCGACAGACAGACAGACAGACAGACAGACAGACAGACAGACAGACAGACAGACAGAGGATGGATGGATTGGGATGGATAGAGACAAAGACAGATGGACAGAACGGGGAGACAGAAAGAGAGACTGATAGGTAGAGAAACATGGATGGAAAGATGGACAGACAGATAGATAAGCGATTGATGGATGTATAAATGGGTGAGCGGGTAGATAGACAGACAAGTTGGGTGATGGATGATTAGGTGGATGGACTGGAATGGATGGAGGGAGGGACAGACAGACAGACAGATGGACAGATGGGTTGACGGATGGACAGATGGATCATGAGCAAATACATATTAGAACTTTAATATAACAAATAAAAAGATCAGAACGGTTCAAACTGATAATCTGAACATCCATCTACAACTAATGCTGGCTGAATTGAGTTCGGAATTGTTCTTGGTTTTTTTTTTGTTTTTTTTTTGTCCGATTCCAATTTTCTTTACATCTAAACGTCATCAATTAAAATTTCTGTTCAACTTCTCTTTCAATGGAAACTACTTTGTTGCTAAACAAAGGGAGCCGGGGCTGTCGGCATGTGCCTGGCTCTGCTCTCTCAATAGCTTTCATTTGAGGTTCAAATTAAACCTGTTCGCCTTAATTAGTTTGGCCAAATTCCACACATTCAGTGGGGTGATGAAATGTTATATTTCGTATTAAATGTGTTGTTCCGAACGTTTACTCAGTCGTTCCTCCACAGCTTACTTTCACTTCGCCCGTATTGCAAACAGCACGCTGTGGGCATAAATTCGATCGGTGCATCTCTAGTACTGCCAATACTCCAATACGAGTGGGAATGGGTGCCGAGAAAAAGACAGCAGCACAGTGAGTATGGCAGGTTCATTTCCTGTGACCTGACACAAACCCAAGCCATTGTACAAACTACAGGAGTGAGTTCACAAAGCCACAGACACACCTGCATCTCTCTCTCTCTCTCTCTATCTCCCGCACGTGTGTGTGTGTGTGTGTGTGTGTGTGTGTGTGTGTGTGTACATATGTGCGGTTTATGTGCTTTGAAGCTTACAGAAGCAGGTGCATGTATAAAAGGCTCTGTAATGATGCTGCAATTAGAGCTCAGAGATTATGAAGCAAACCTATGCATCCAATCAGCGCTGACCACAATGTGTGTGTGTGTGTGTGTGTGTGTGTCTGTGTGTGAAGCATGAGGAGGATTATTAGTGCTGTGGGCTTCAGAGAGTCTGACCAACGTTCCAGAATGTGCTTGATCAGACATGTTTGGTGTCTCATGGATGCTCTCACAGCCCACACTGAAACTACAAAGCTAATCTTGCTAGCAAAGTGAAATTAGCAAAGTGTAAATCTTTGTGCAATGAATTTCCACGACGTCTGCACACCTTACATATATAAATCACCAGTATGGTCGGTGCCAGTTGTCCAAATGGACTCTGGAGAACTGAATGCAGATCTGGATCTATTGATATTTATGGTACCCAGTTAGTTCTGGTATCTTCTAAACCATTCCCACTTTTAGTAGCACCTTAATATAGTGGCTCAGGAGTGTGTGTTTGTGTGTGTGTTTGTGTGTGTGTGTGTGTGTGTGTGTGTGTGTGTGTGTGTGCGCGCGTGATATTTGTGGAAAGAACCTTAGTTCAGTTAGAAATAATTTAAATGGAGAAACACGTGTCCGGTTCAAATTTGAACCCAGTTCTGTTTTGTGATTCTGAGACTCCGGGCTTTAGGGATTGGCTTTGTTTTTGTCATTGGATTTGAAGTTCGAGCTTGGATTCCCTCTGTTCCTTTGATTTGTTTACAAGGAATAAACTTGCTAAATAACCTCTGCTAAACAGCTCCATGGTGTTTGTCTATCATTACAGAGTGTGTGAGCTTGTCTGCCGCGTTTTCTCCCCTCGGGGTGTTTTTGCTGTAACAGCATGAGTGTAAATAAACAGTCAAATAACCACCGCTGGCTCGCGGTGAGCTTCTTCACTAACTGATCTTATGAAACATAAATCGTAGCTTCGTACCGACTGGAAGAAAGTGGACGGTGCAGGTAGAGGTAAAATGCTGCTCAGAGTCTATAACAGTTACGGTACGACATGGCTCATACGGTGTCATTTAATGTCTCAGGATTTATTTACATTCTGGTTCGTAAGAGCTTACGAGAGTGGAAAAAGGTTTAAACGAGATTACTAATACAGCAGAACTTCAGGTTTTCGTTTGGCCTGGTTACGGACATGTGCCTGATTTTTCTGCTGCTCATTTGTACCAAGCTGTAAATGGTGTTTATATCTCTATGGAGCTGTTTTGTGCCATTCGTTAGGCATGCTGTGTAATTAATAGCGATATCTCAGACGTATTTATGTATCGTTTACGGTTTTCTTGTAAAAATGTTGTAAAGCCCAAACAGACTACGTCACTACGATGATGTCTGGCTAACGTCCATTTTGGTCAACGCCCTGTTTCACAGAACGTCATGCGGTCGTTAAGCGCCGCATAGCCATATTTATTTATATTACTATATTTCTCATTTAATTAAGAACTCCGTCCTCCGTCCACTTTATACACAAAGCGCTGAATACTTACACAAGGCTAAAGAGCCGGTGAGCAGCGGAGACAGCAACAGGCTGCTCACGCACAGCAGCGCCGCCACGTTGGGTGCCATTCTGCACATGACCTGCGACCTGGCTGGGCAGCCACGGCCCCGCACGACGGAGGGGAAGGGGTGGGATGGGGCAGGGTGTGGGGGTCTTCACGCTGGACGTTAAGCACTCTGCAAAAGAGAGAAAAGACGAGCGTTAGCGAGGTAACTATGACAGCACGCAGCACGGCACAAAGCGTCCAGTTCACCATATCAGCGACTGTTATGCGAATGTAACCGAGGAAGCAGCTAGACGAGATAATCACCGACCAAACGCAGGGCGAGACCGGAACGTCTGATAAAACCTTCGTTATTCGGAGACCAACTTCCATAGACCTTTGTTGCATCTTCTGTTCAGCGAGTTGCCAACATTTCTACCTCCACCAAGATTAAATACGTTTGCCCGATATTTAGCTCTTTTTTTAAACAGTCGGCAACGGAGCGAGAAAGTTTAGAATCAGCTAGCTAGGATGCAGGTCGGAGGTGAGCTGTAGGACAGTACTGAAGACCATAAGACTGTAATAAGCTGCTTGCTTCCGGGGTTTAAGAACGTTTTCATTGTGTACAAAGTTTTTATAGTCGCACCGTCTCCCGTTCAGATTGGCCGCCTCACAGAACCAGTCGTGTTTAATCAATCAAATGTTTCGATAAATAAAATTCAGAGGAGAAGAAAAGTTAACAAAACACTCTGTCCTACGTTTGGGTCTGTCTGAAAACCACCGTCATGCAGTTTTCAATTTACCGCTTTGATTAATTTCTCCAAGAAGGTCTAGCCCCGGGACGTCCTGGGTCCTCCCCGTGTCTGTGTGGGTTTACTCCGGGTACTCTGGTTTCCTCCCACAGTCCGTGTGTTATTTTAATCGGTCCCTTAGTGTGAGACTGCATGCATGACTATGTGTGTGTGTGTGTGTGTGTGTGCCCTACGATGGATTGGTGTACCATCTAGGGTTGTTCCTGCCCTTGTTTTGAAAGTTGCCGGGTGGTCACCAGCAGGCTTGGAAGATAATGAATAAATGAGCCCCCAGGTGACCAACCGGAGGTGCAGCGGAAAGGAAAAACATCCATATGGAGAAGAGCAGGTCGTAAGACGCTCCTTGTGGTGACCAAAAAAAGGGGAAATCTCAATAATTAAACCAGACTTTACCGTTTATGTTTACGGCATTTAGCAGACGCCCTTATCCAGAGTGACTTACAACTCCTACAGTCTTACAATCCAAGCAATGGTGGGTTAAGGGTCTCGCTCAGGGACCCAGTTATGGAAGCTTGGCAGAGATGGGATTTGAACCCAGGACCATCAGGTCCAGCGTCTAGTACCTTAACCGCTAGGCTACCGAAGCACCTTCAGGGTATATCTTAAACCAAAAGAATTCAAACTAAATTCAAACCAACCTCTATCGAGTGCCACCGCGTCTTTCGGGATGTTATCGGTGACAGCATTTATGTCTTGTCATCTCCTGCTTTTCTTCTCGGCTCTTTTTGTTGGTCGTTTTTTTTTTTAATTCTGCGCAGCGGTTTGCACCCTTAAGGCATTTTTCGACGACTTATTGCAAAGCGAGTGACAAACTCGCCAACGTCGGCTCGAACAGCATTAAAACAACAAGATACTAACGTAGACGCTACATATCTCAAACCCCTAATAGGACGTCCATGTGCGTTCGGAATCAGGTGTAACTCGGCCGAGGGTGACATCTTTACTGCCGCACTTAACAACCACCTTAACGCCGTTCATCACGCCTACGTTAAACACACTATGGGCTTCGGCTTCACCCCGAGGCTCTCGCTGCGAGCTCTCATAATAACCCTTTTGTGCTTTCTCCCTTGAGATCACCACACACCACAATGGCTGCCACACACATACCCACACAGACACATGCACGCGTGTCAATCTGTGCCTTTGTTTGCGCCGCTTCCCGAGGCCAGGCTGTCACAACGTGAGCTTGAGGGCCCGCTGACAGGCGGTGTCAGAGAGCGGCGCTCTGTCAAAGCTCACAGCTACACCTGCACTCACATTCGCTTAAATGGGGGGGGGGAAAAAGCACCGGCACAGGGGTCGACGTGGGCACGACGTGGGCACCAAAGACGTCCAGGAGTGTTGGGATGAACCTACCAGCCTCTAACAAGCACCCCATTACTGTATGTACAACGCTGAATAGAGAATTATTCCTAAACAAAGCACAAGGAAAGCAGAACAACAAGGCTGAAATGATCCAACAAAATGTGGACCTTTATAGGAACAGATCGGACTTCTAGCAGTATACACTGGGCCACCAACCTAATGGAGCTTCAGAAGACCAGACTGGGCCTCCACTTGAACGGTCTTGACGTTCAGCAGAATTAAATGGTTCCCCAGAGGAAAAGACAGTTCCTCTATAAGAAACTACAGGAGGGGGGGTTACGTTCCAGGACCACCTGCGATAAACGAAAATCTGCTAAGGAGGGACGCTATATCTATTGAAGTATTTCCACACTATTTTAGCGGTGGAACTTGCAGAACGTTTGGGTTTCATCGTAGGGTTTGAATGAATTCGGTCTAGAATGAAACTTTCACAAACAGAGAACACAA
>JAUZST010007588.1:0-14079 GCA_034779995.1 Parotocinclus haroldoi | reverse complement strand
TCATGCTATACTGTCTTTCTCATTCCAGAAAACAACAGCAGTTTTAAGTCTTATTTAATTTAATCTATTATTATTTATTTTTGTAAGTACTTATTTTCGACCGATTAATCGATTATTAAAATAACAGTTAGTTGCAGCCCTAACAGCAACATCTAGAGCTGTACTAAAAGTAGTGCATGTGGCAGTAAGAAACGTTGAACCATGGACTTTCTGGTTCGTAGTAAAAACAGCTAAATCATATTTGTCCATTAATTACAGGCTGAAACCTATCTACATCTTTCTGACCACGGCCAGATGTCTGTCATGTCTTTTTAAAATCCAAAACAGTCACCTTAGCCGGTCATCCAGCACACACAGCAAGATTATGTGGATTAACTAACTAAGCTAACATGTGAACAGCACTATCCAGGATAAACCAGCTAGACCTAAATTTAAAAAAAAAACACGATGGTTCTATACATTGTATTCTACTGTTTAGATCTGAGTATATTGGAGTTACTAATATTACAAGCTTTCATATCTGCTGCCATTTTGATCCTTAAGTATTTATCAGTACATTTTATATACAAATATGTCTATTTATATCTATATGTCTAATATATCTATTTAGCTGAACTGTACAATGTTTTACATTTACAACATTTAGAAGCAGATTTTTACCCAGAATGACTTACCACTGACAATATTTTAACATCAAAGCAACTGTCTGTTAAGGGCCTTGCTTAGGGACCCACAGTAGCATCTTGGCAGAGGTGCCATTGTCCAGTTAACAACCCTGGATCTTCTGCTTTACTGTAAATGCTCATATTATTATATCATATCATATTATAAATTCTCTTTAGTGTCGAGTCGATCAACTTTTGAATTCATTCATTTGTTACAGTTTGGCTAAATTTATTTGAAGGTAAATTGCAATTATAGTCCTACATTCATTAAATATTAAATTGTTGTTATTTTATATTTGCAGTGTCCTATGTTTCAACAATAAAACCTGCCAATTACAACAAGTTGTCTGTTCGCTGGAAGAATTGGGGATAAGGAACAGTTTAGATGACTGTTCAAATTAATTACACTCGAAGTACATTGAAGAAAGGAAAAAAAAAAAAAGTTTGTTTGGAATGAGATGCTGAACCATGCACAAGTGCTCTTGCCGATGTTGTTTGGGTGTCCACATACTTTTGGTACTGTATTTAAGTTTGCTCATTTATTTGACTAAATGTTATTTATCATATTGTGAATTATTTAATTAATGGTTAAAAAAAATGGTATTACCTAGCCAAAAATATCTAGGTACAGGTGATGCAGAAAGAAGTGGTAGAAGGAAGTTTCACTTCACAAGCACACCAGGTTAAGTCGCATTAATAAATAAGAGAGTGAAAAAGGGTAAGTGACATTCATTTGAACCGTATTACTTTTTTTCATTTTTTAAAAGCAAAACATGTGTTAAACGTCTTGAAATTAAACCAAAATAGTTTCCCTTCATTACAGTGATAGTTCATAACCATGATCATCGTGTACATCCTAAATATCAAAGCAGTAGATTCGAGATGTAAGCAAATTACAGGATAAATGGGCATTACATTGTCTTATTTTTACTTATTTTTTATAAAGTGTAAACTTAGGCTTTTCAAAACCTTGATCGACAAAGCAATATGCTAAGGAAGCTGGTTATGTGATCATAGGCGACTGCAAAGTGAAGGCTCTGTGAGTGAACGCTGAAACACAATGCATTTTGAAAAATGTATAAACCGTGCAAACAAACAAAAAACCAGATACGGACACCAGATTATAAAGAAATGACCAAGTATGTGTAAAAAGAATGACTTTTTAAAAATGCCGGTACGGTTGTCAAAGTAAGCCAAGCCAAGCCAATCCAATTCAATTCAAGCCAAATCACACACCTACTCACCTCCGCGCTTCTTTAGAGCTGCATAGACAGAAAAATCAACACAATCTCCCCCGTTTCCAGCCTGGTGATGATGGCTTTTACTTTTAGTTCTGCAGTTTTACCTGCACCACTCAAGAAGCAGTAAAAAGCCAAAATCCTCTTCCGCCTTCACAAACGCGTGGAACCTTCGTCATAAAGTAGCTGCAGGCTAAACATAGTAACTATAAACAGACTGAATAAATAGCTAATATAATAGCTAAATAGCCTTTATAAGATGGTTCTTTGCTCTTTGTGCATAGCGTAATCTAAACATTTCAACGGCAATCAAATTATTACACCTTATACATACAGACGCAACGTAAAAAAGTTATTCATTTCTTGTGTTGTCTCCAGCACGCAGCCTGGCCCGAGGTCCTGCCAGTTGCGCTTTATATCTAATAAAACCATCTTGTAATCATGTATGTTAAGTTTAAGTAATGAGTTTAAATTGTATTTTTGCTACAGAATCGCAGTCTAAAGTGTCGGAGGTTCTTGCACCTGGTTCACACAAAAAATAAGACCTAAATGCGAACTGTTGCCTTAAGGTTTGGCGCCATCTGGTGGCAAAAATAAGGCACTTCATTCGAACAGTGACGTTTTGTAATTTTCTGAAAGAGGGGCCTGTGACTTGAGGGGCATAGCTGTCCCCCTCTACTTGCCAGTCGTAGGGGCACAACTGTAAAATATAAATGTAGAATATATAAAAATAGAATTGAATTAGAAGAAGGTTGGGCGATTAAGCACTGGGTGGGCGTTATTCTTCAATAGATGAGAAATGAATAACAAAGGAACACATTTATTTAAGAATTATTCTTTATTATTATATTTGTTTATGCTAACATAAGTGGTGCCTTTGCTTTAGTGGTTTAAGATGCACTTATGGTAAATTATATGGTTATAAGTGACTAGCCAAAACATAGATGAGCTGTTATCTTGTCTGCAGCATGGCTGGTGTTCTTACAAATATCTGCAGATGTCTATTACTCCATGTGAAAAAGCAACAAACACTGGCTCTGAATAAAAGCATTTAAAAAGATGCCGGAGCATTATGGAAGTCGTCTGTAGTGTCTGTAAGGAACTTCTATTGCTTGCCATTTAGTCATTTAATAGATACCCGTAGGTGTCCTGTAGTTCTGCTCAGTAATCAAGTATAGAATTTACTTACTTATAGTGGAACACAGTGACGTTTTACTGGGACACAGCGCTGCTGAGAAGTCTCCAGACTTTAGATGGATGTACCAGCTTTTTGCTCTGACTTGAGTTTAGAAACGCTAAGAAAAGTAATTACCCTGAGCAGACCACTGTGTTTTGTCCTCAGCTCTTCTTGTTTGGTTGTGCTTGTGGAAAAGGACTTGGACAGCACATACAAAAACACCTGTCTGCCATCCAATTTCAGGGATAAGGATATTTAGCCTGTGTAGTGAAATTTGTTTGTTTGCTCGAGGACCAAACAGATTATTCCCATAATCAATCGTAATTTGAATAAGTCTGTTCCGAACTCCACAAGGTATTATATGCATTAAGAGAGTTTTATTGTTCAATTAATGCAGGAGGGCAACCACTGCACGCTGAAAAATGGTTTCACCATTTTCCTTTTGCTTGGCTAATATCACTAACCTTCTTAGGGTACACAGAGACTTCAAAATAATCAAAATAAAGGAAAAAGGATAAACACAGCAGAGATCTGCAGAGTTGTTTTGTGAGGCTAAATCATGAGCTGATAAATTGGCTGACACAAATCGTGCGGCTCGTCTCAAACAAGTTTAAGCAAGTGTGCAGAGTGCTGCAGAAATGAGTACCGTAACAAATGTTCCTGCATAAAACGGGTTTCATGGTGTTGCAAGAACTGAGTTTCCACTGTATTACGTTTCTACACTCAGATAAGACACATTTCTCCATGTTTCACCCTATTTAGAATCGTCACTCAGCTTTATTTCCTCAACACGTGCTTCTGGTTTAGTTCATGTGTAGATCAATCTGTGAATAATGGCCTTGATTAGTAGCACCTGGTTATTAGATTTGTTTAATCAAGCACTGGGATATAAAATTCTCAAGTTTTTTTTACTTACCATATTACTTTCTATAACAATGCAGAAAAATCACACTGCTGGATTCCAAATATTTCAAACTAATTATTTATATGCCTAAAATGTGTAGTTTCCCGATTGATACACCATTTAATTAATTATTTCAGCTTTTTAGTACTTGTCCAGGGTTGCAGGAAAGCCATTGCCTAGCTGGGGACACAGGGCACAAAGCAGGAACAAACCTAGACAGGACCGAGGGAAGAAACTGGAGTACCTGAAGTTTGTTTGTTTATTTGGTTGTATGTTTATTTAGAACTACAGGTCACAGAGCAAACCGATGAGAGAGGTTTGTATTACAGTTTAGTTCAGACAGTGGTGTCTGGTGTTCACCAGTTCGGTGTGCCCTTTGTTATTGTTGGCATGAACATGATGAATCGGGTCCCTAAAGATTTGCCTGGTTTTGACAATTAGATGTGTGGAGACAGATGTTTGCTCTAGTTTAATTTACTCACCAGACCAGTGATTGAAACCTACCCAAGAGCTTCGTCTTTCGTCCACAATTCCATTGAGAATTTCTTATAGATTGGGATTTTTGCTACTGCTGGTAGACCTGTATGACCCTCTTTTATACCTTTTTGTACCCTGATCATCCTCGTGCAATGCTATCTGCAGGAGGCTGAAGTTACTACGACCTAATTTATTTCTATAGAGTATATGTGGCTACAGTGTCTCAAGCCTCCTTGTGAAATGGTTTATGGAATCGGATTCTATTTGGATACACATGCATCTTCTGGTGCATTTCCACTTGTGTTTTTATGCAAGTTATTCCTATATATTTATATAATCCTGATACTCAAAGACACAAAAACAACCTAATGTAAACAGGGTCTTATATCAGCCATAGCACATGGAGCTCCTGTTAACTGCCTTGCCTAATACAAAGCAATTTATATAAGACACTTGTGATATTACCTTTGCAAATGTAGACTACCAGTGAATCTTGTGCTTCCAGGTGTAGCTCAACAAGACACATGTATGTATATATACATATATGTATGTGTATGTATGTGTGTGTATGTATATGTATGTATGTGTGTGTATGTATGTGTGTGTATGTATATATATATATATATATATATATATATATATATAAAATCTCTGATACTAGCAGAATATAAGTAATAAAATGCATAGTGAGTAAATTAACACATTAATTTTGACAGATGTTATTTTAATAAAAAAAAAAATGTGAGTTAGCATACACTTGCCAACTGGCATTGTGAAACTACAGTATATGACTCTGCAGTTATTATAAATAAATCTACAAATACAGTAAATAGGACCTGATCATTAAGATGTATAAGTTATAGTACAAATAGTGTTGCCAAAGAAGCTTGCAAAACAGAAATGCCATAATGAAAAAAAAATCAAATACAAGAGTTGATTCTTAAATGCAAAATTCAGAAATTAGGTTTATTGCACTTATAAAACATAACTTATTAATATTTAAAGTTTATATACTTTAATGTCTCATTGTAAAGTTTACCTTAATGAGTCATGGACTTGCAGTACTGTATAATATTCTATAAGCATGACACGACAAAATGCAGTATAAAAAGCGAGTTAAAAAAAACTGCATAGGTTAAGTATAATATTGTCATATTATATGACAACAACCATGTTGGCCCAAATGCTTTGCCTATTCCAGTCATAGTTTTTGACCTGATAACTCCATGCATTACATCACCTGTCCATAACAAAACTGTTATTAATGACAATGTGATTAAATATCGACAGGAAGTTACTTTTTTTTAAATCACAAATGTTGTCTCAGACCTGTACCCAGCCAGAACCGACCAGGTCCCAGACCCACACCCAGTCAGAACCAATTGGGTCTCAGAACCTTGTCCAACCTTGAACCACCTGGGTTTCTAACCCGCATCCAGCTGGGTCACGGATGCAACACATTTGCAGTTTCTACAGGAGCTGCTTTTTCTAGTTAATACTCCATCCTTACCCTTAACCCTTACCTCAGTAACCTACAGCAAGTCTATTTGGCGGTTTTCATTTTGAAATAAAAGTTTTGTTTTTGTAAAAAAAAATGTTTTAAGTTGTGAGGACCGGACAAACACACACATTACTTTTGTTTTTCAAATACGTCTTGTTTGTTTAGCGTTGCCTAATGCATCAATGGATATTCACCAGAGAAGCAAGTAAGGAACATGTAATATCACCTTATATCCTAAAATGGATCAAACTCAATCAAAGTACCAATGCTTTAACAGACAAGCATAACTTGTAATTCTGAAATAAACCATATGTATTGCATCTAAATGATAGACTGCATTTTGGGGGCAGATTTCTGTTACTAGATAGGCTATTATTAAACTGTCTGGTACATGGTGCAATATTGTTACAGTGTCCAGAGTATTAGTATTTTTACATAAGCAAAAAGTAAGCATGGCCAAAGCATATTTACAAAATGTCCACTGTCTTAAAACTATTCAAAACTTAAAGAAAAAATGAATACAAAGGGAGACCACCATTAGCTTATTCATTTTAGCACTGGTATTATGAGCATTTACCCTATAACCATTTGTAGACAATTAGACACAAAAAATTAAACTTTGATTAATCACTCATTTTAATCTCTGTGAACTTTAGCTTATCTTAGTATGTTTCATCCCATTCCCCTCTAGAAAATGTGGTTCCTTGGCTGCTACCCTTCCACCAAGGACAAAAAATAATAATCAATCTTCTTCTGTAAAAGGGTCAACATTGGCACCCCAATAAAGCTGTCCTTTTGCTGTTATTGCTCAAATGTAAGCAGATCAATAGCAAATGTTTTTTCTTAATTTTTTAATACTACATAAGATTTGTCTGTTGGTAATTTAATTTGTCAGAGATTCAAGATTTGTCAATGGTAACTATACGATTGCTAAAACAATGGTGTGTCTAATGGTGACTTTCGCAGTGCTTTGGATATTAACAATCGTTAACTACCTTGCTACCCAACTTGTGGTTTCAAGACTTTTAGAAGTATTATGGATTTTGTTTTCAGAACTAATCCAAGTTCATCATGCACAGTGAAAACAGATCTAAGGTGACAGTGAGTCATGCATCACCATCTCACACATTACTGACACATCATCTTGGGTTTCATTGGCCTGCAAAGAGGCCACACTTCAGTCGCCACCTGATGAATTGAAATATGGACTGAAAGCCAGGTCATCATCACGTAAACTTGAGTGACTGCATTAATGGGGAATTAAGCAGTGCCAAAATCTAGTGTAAAATTGCTGTTTAAGCACCAAAGATGAAGCCAACTCTATATTAAAGCCCATTTGTGGAACGAGATACTCACCAACATGCTATGAATGCGAAGTTTAGGTGTTTAGGCATGTAGTGCTTCTAAGGTTTCTAGGTCTTACAATAGACTTACACTTGCTATGCATTAAAATGAAGTACATGTATACGTCACTTAACATCCACAATACGTTGGTATACAATATTATATATACTATATAAGATGAGTAAAATCTTATCCCACTGTAGAGATGTGTGCAGCATTCTGTCTCATTCAGCCCCTCCTTACACTGCACACTCTCAGTCTCTCTCCGCCAGCTCTCCCTCACACACAAGCGCTTTTTCTCACACACAAACACCAGTATGGAGCAAGCATCAATGAATTTCCTTTTGTATTTACGATGTGAGCAGATATTTTAGAAAGGAGCAAGTAACAGAACGTGCAGAAATAGTGCACAAGGATGCGTGTTTGACTGTTTGTACATAGGAAGTTCTTGACCTCATCCTGCCCCTCCCCCTTCCCTCATGGTGTGTGTATGGGTATATATATATATTTATATATATCAGAAGTTATGTGAAACACATACAGTAGTACAAAGCACAATTAATAGTTTTATAACTAACAAAAATTTTATCGCCTCACCATACTGGAAGCACAAAAAAGACATAAGAATAATAGCCCTCTTTAAAACAGTCCGTAAACTCACAGGTTTGTAATATATACTCAAACACAAATAATTTGTTTAGTTGAGGATCTGATCTTGCAATTTACAACTAATTACAAAGCCTACCGAAAGATGATTGCATTAAAATACACTTTTTAAAACGAAAGACAACAGAAGGCAATTTGACTGTAACCGTTAATTTCTAAACTCAAATTTCAGTCCATATGGTTATGTCATGTCATATGACGATATTTCATCCATCACATAATGTGGCATCATAAATGTCATTGAAACATGAAAAATGATGGTCATACCTAGTTTCTAATTGATTCAGGTTTATTTAAATTGATCTCCTAAAATGCGTCACTCGTCTATTTAGAGATGTTTACATTTAATAATTTAATATTGAGATTTATTGGAACAAGACGCATTGTTCTTTTAATAATCTACTAAATACATTAATAATATCCATCTCTCAGATGGCACAATAGTCTAACATGCTACCCCATCACTGGAAAAATGTGGGTTTAAGTCTCAGCAATGCCTTCCAGCTAAGCATCACACACAGACATGAAGTCAGTCAAAGGATAATCAGCCTCTATGAGTGGATCAAACACATCAGTGCTCTTGGAGTTTTAAACACTGTGGGACTGTGGTGGCCTAGCAGTCAAGGTGCTGGAATAAAGACCACATGGTCCAGGTTTCTAAGACTCCATCAGCACTGTTTTGTCTTATCCACTCATACGAGCACAACACACACTAACACACCTCGACCTCGTCAGTGGAAGATGTGATGCTAAGAATGAGACATCACACAGATAGTAGCTGATATCTGCTGGTCCTGACCATTATTAGAAAAGTATGAGGAGAAACAGATGGACTATAGTCTGTATTTGCGGAACTACAATGTACTTTTAGATGGTAAGTGGAACTGACAAAACAGTCAATGAGTACAGAAACATAGAGGTGTCCCAAAAAACTGGTTCGGAATAATTGTCAAACAGGTATTTAATCAAACCAACTGCCATGGGTTCTAATTATAATAAGCCTCATCATGTTTCAGGACATTAATTTGAAAAATTGTTTAACATCTATATGTAAAGTATGCTCCTCTGAAAATCTGTAATGTGCCAAACTGTTACTCCTGGTTACAGAACAACAAAACTCACAGCCTACCTTGTTTTAAAGTAAACTTTACACTAAAAGGCACATTGCTCATAGTGTTTGATCTTATCACGCATACAATGCATGTAAATAAAGAGCTTTTTAAAATAAGACTGTTGAGTTAAATGTGCATATAAACAGTTCAGTCAATGACTGACAAAACATCCTGCATGTAAACATGCCTGTATGATTATACAGTATGTGGAATATAACAGCTGAACTAATTTCATCTAGTGATTGTAATGAAATATTGTGCAAAAGTATTGGGTCACCATCAGATTTGTTGGTTTAGCAATGATTTAATGACAACTAACTTGTGTTCATCACTCCATAATACTATTTTCCAGATCTTTGTAAGCTTTGGCATATCTTAACCGTTTCACCCTATTCCCCTTCCCAAAAAAGTGCTTTCTTGGCTGTTACTCTGACCAAAAAAACATTCCTGTTTAAGCTACTGTGGACGTAGAAGGATCAAGGCATGAAGCTGGCAGATAACTGCTATTGCTTAAGCATGAGGGCAGATCATATTATATACTTGCCACTACAGACTATAGATGATGTTTTTCAATTTTTTAATACTGCATACATTAATGTCCTGTATTTTCTGGCTGCAGTCTATAAAACAGGACTGAGAAATAGATAAGCTATGCTTAATCTAATGGTGGCCTAAGACTTTTGCACAGTGCTGCATGTGTGACAACTGTAGAAGCAAATGAGGAGCTCAATGGAGTAGTGTCTCATGGGATGAGAGCTGAACGACAGATCTGGAGTATGCTCCAAAATGACTCAAATACAACGAGAACAAAAAGGGGAGCATGTTAATGTACAGCAGTGTCTCAATGACATTTATTTTTTTCTGTTTTGTTGAAGTTCAAATTGTATTTTGTACCGAAGGCCAAGATGCCCTCGTTCTTTGTTCTTTATCATATAATACAGCCACAATAGCCACGGATGTTGTCCTACTGGTGAACAACTGTGAAAATTAAGTACTGATTATTTAATTACAGTAATTTAATACTAATTACTATTTAAAATTGATAAACAAATCATGTTTAATCATGACAATAGTGGCTAAACAAAATGAGCTGTTGGACTCCATTAGAAAAGTAAAAACATGATTCTCCACAGCCTCCTTCAGCTTCGCGTAGTTACCACAGTGATCTACTTGACGTTGTTTATCAATTAAATATTCAGTACAAAAATCAATTATCTTCACTCATTTGAAAAGGTGCAAGATTTTTCCTGCACAAGCAACCAGTCAGTTAGCACCTGTACTGTGATGCACCTGATTCCCCTTGGCCCCCCTCTATCCGAGAGACCAGTGCAGCTTCCAAAAGCTTATCCAACCTTATCTCAAACCTTGTGCACTTACAATTTGAGCAGTTCTGCTCCGTAAAGAGCTTACTATAGAGAAACCTTCATCCTCCCGCTGGATTACAGGTTTTCTCCTGGCTGGTACTGGGGCTCTGTGGAGGTAAAATAGTCCTCCAGGAAGCTTTGCAAGTATTCAAACGTAGGCCGCTCCTCAGGTTCATGCCTCCAACAGGTAAGCATGAGTTCGTGAAGAGACTCAGGGCACTCAGCTGGGCACGGCATCCTGTAGCCACGCTCCACCTGGTCCAGCACCTCGCGGTTCACCATGCCTATACAGAAAGTAAGGTAAAGTCACAAATGTGAATCATCAACGCAATTAATATTTTATATTAATATGAATTATTAATACAATTACAGATTGTTGGCTGATATTAGCTCCATATGAACTTAAAGCCATTTATTTCTATAGCATTAAAACTATATTTTTACAATGGCGCATTTTCTTAAAAGAGCAACAATTTTATATCACGTCTTTTAATATTTAAGGCCAATCCCAAAATGAGCAAGTGTAAGGCAACAATGGCAAGACAAAAATGCTATAAGGAAGAAACCAAGACTCAAAAAGGGACCTGGGGAGCCTACAGCATGTATATTCATTTATTCATTCATTACCTTCTGCTTAATCCACACAGGGTCATAGGGAAGCCACAGCCCACCCAGCAACTCTGGGTGCAAGGTCAGGAACAACCCTAGATGGGGTGCCAATCCATCGTAGGGCACACACACACACAGTCATGCACACAGTCACACACTAAGGGCCACTTTAGAGACCCTAATTAACCTAACACGCATGTCTCGGAGGAAACCCGAGTACCCGGAGTAAACCCACACAGACACATGGACCCAGGCCGCTTCACCCTGGGATTGAACCCGGGACCTTCTTGCTGTGAGGTAGCGGTGATACACACCATGCCACCGTGCTGCCCAGAACTTGTATATTTATTAGGGGTGGGGGGGGAATTTGAATTCTAGATCCATCGCGCTTCGGACGTTAACGATTCTGAATTGATTGACAAATGTCAATAATCGAGCACACTTGCATCTGAACATGTAGAACAGCTTCTGTTTTTACACAAGAACTTTAACATTAGCACTCAATAACTGAGCTCTGTAACGCGAGCAGGTAAATGGCGGAACCAGACGCAGTGTAGAGAGACAAAACCGGCGTTTATTGGCGTAATCGACAGGCACAATCAGCGTCAATACACAGTCCGGGGTCAGACACAAAAAGGCAACAAGTGATCGGCAGATGTAATCCAATAAGGGAGAGACGAAACTGGGAGCATGGTAAATCGGCAATAATCCAAAACAGTATAAAGCGCTTAGTGAGGAAGTGAGAACCACGAGACATAGCAGAGAACTAAGGTGCAAGAGAGAACTAATAAGGAACAGGTGTGTGTAATCAGGACGACAGTGATGAGGAGTGTGTGATTGGCTGGGTTTGATCGCCTGAGCAGTGGGTATGTGTGATCAGTCCATTTGCACTGTCCATCGTTGGTCTTATTTCATCGCGTCCTATGTTCTGTGCTATTATTTACTAGTAATTCAGCATTTTGACTCTTCTTTCTGCAGATGCTAATTAGTTACTTTCTTACTCTGCAAAGCTGAATTTGTTTTTTACGTCATTTAATGTATTTGTTTGATCCTCAAGATTTTGATTCTATGCTCATAAATGTTGACTATTTATTTATATAAAAGGGCAGATCTGTATTTGACTATTTATTTATATGATTTTTGGAATATGCTTAAAAATTACTTCCATTTTAAATAATAGTGAAATTAAATTCATCCTGGATTTCAAGTAGTCACATGGTAAAGAAAGAAAGCTGTATAGAAAAAACAAATCGAGATGCATCAATAATCGTTGCTCTCTGAATCGTAATCGAATGCCTAGAGCTTCCCAATGCCAATATGTAAGAACCCCTAATATGTAAGAACTAATTCTAACCAAGTTTTATAGCAACAGCAAAAGTAATAAGCAACAGAGCAACAAAGGAAACACACCTCACAGACGCACCCACCCACCATTTTCAGTAATTATTCCATAATTTCCAATTAAATGTAGTGACAGCGTTCCACTTGTGTGTTAGCAGTATCTCTGTTGCATTAACCTATCATTTGCATGCAGTCAGTTGGGTTATTTTAGTCAAAATACCCATTATGTTTCACTAAAGTATCATTCAAAAGACCATGCTTAGTCAGTGTTCATTTTGGTCAAACCTTGTTTCACATAACGTAATGCAGTCATTAAACGGTTCATATCACAATTACTGACACCTCTGGTAAAGGCGAAAACTGCTGGATGAATTAGCTTTATGTTGCACAGGAAAAGCTCAACAAGAATGATTCCAATTTTCAGTCATCTCACTACATAGGGAGTAGAGACACAATAAGGTATTCCAGATCCAGACCTATTCCGCTTTCAGGTATGCAGAGAACCTGAAGCTTAGCTCACAAGTCCTAGAAGTTTGGGTACAAATTAAGCCCTGGAAGTAAGGCAAACTATTTTTTCAGAACAAGGTACATTCGGTGTAACTGTATTATTATTATTATCTTAGATGTCCATACCTGGGTATGGAACCCTGCCTTTGGTTGCCAGCTCAGTCAGTAAAACTCCAAAGGACCAGACATCCGATTTGATGGTGAAGCGACCGTACAGAGCTGCCTCTGGTGCTGTCCACTTGATGGGAAACTTTGCCCCTGTGGGTGCAAGTAAATCATCTTAATGCTATTAGGTCATAGGAGAGCCGGTGCCTACAGGGTGGAAGGCAGCAACCACCCTAGACAGCGTGCCTTTTTTTTTTGCATTTGCTAATCTCGTGATGAAAACTCAGTCCTGGTATAGGTAACAGTATAAACAACAGAGAATAGTAACAGGAGTAACATTAAAGTTGTCTGTGCTTGACCAATATTTCTTATAAATAGTTAAATATGTGTGTTATTAGATTTAGTGTTGCAAATATACAATAAGTAATTACAACAAGTAAATGGCATCCACTGGGCAGAATGACTCATGCTTTAAAATAAGGGAAAGGCATTCCTGTGAATTTTACTGCAAAGTTATATTTACTTAGAACAATCAAGAATATGTGATTTGACCACTGCCGCGCAAACTTTTACCCAAGACCACACATGAAAGAAAGGCTGCTCTTGCTTTCTCACTCACCCTGCCTCGCATGGTATTCGTTGTCCTCAATGAGGCGAGCAAGACCAAAATCAGCCACTTTACACACAAGGTTTTCTCCCACCAGGATGTTGGCAGCTCTGAGGTCTCGATGCACATAGTTCATTCTCTCCACATACGCCATACCCGAGGCGATCTGAGGACACCATAACAAACTCGCTGAACACACTGGAGTCTTGTAAACTGCAATATCAAGTACTTAAATATAACAAGTTTTAAAACAAAACACAGGGTGCTTTAATTACACTATATTATATTTACTTACAGATGTTAATAGTAAACTGGCTTATTTTTACATTTGTAATTTTTGCAAACACGACTGACTCACCTGTGAGGCCATATCTACAAGCTGGGGCAATCGCAGCATTTTCCCCATGTCCCCTTTTAAGAAGTCAAGCAGACTTCCTGTGTACAATAAGAACATGACAACAA
>JAUZST010007587.1:0-14079 GCA_034779995.1 Parotocinclus haroldoi | reverse complement strand
TTGGATTCATTCATCCATTAAACCTTTTGCATTCAAAGCTGGCTTCATTCTTCATGGCATAGATTGACCAAGGTGCTGGACACATTCCTCAGAGATTTTTTTTGGTCCTTACTGGCATAACAGTATTACACAGCCTGCACATCTACAATGTTAATGCCTTGTTCTACCATCCAAAAGTGCTTTATTGAATTGATATCTGGTGTCTGTGGAGGCCCTTTGAGTACAGTGAACTCACAGAGTGCCAGTTCACTGCAGGTGTCCATACACACATCTCCCTGCCTTCATGTTGCAAGCCCCGTCCAAGATTAGACCCTGGGCTTTCAGGAACTGCCAGTTCCAGCAGCTATCCCAGTGTCACAAAAGCAGTTCTTAAAATATAGTAAACTTTTGTTATTGCAAAACTATTGAGAATGATCACATAACAATGTTGGTTTATGTTTTGACATATAGACATAACTAATAACTAACCCCATCAGTCACATATTCATTTGAGATATGAAACAATGCTGCACAAAACATACCACTACTAGTTGCAATAGTCAACAATAAATCAGTAAGAATATGTAATCAACCTGCAAGTAAAAGTGAACTGCAATTTGCAAGTTGCCATATATATGTTGCATAACTCTGCAGAATGTGGCCAAATTGCACCTGAAAAAGGCTTAGTGCTTCTAGTCCCAAGTTCCAATGAGCCTGACGCTAGCTGGGATGTCATCTGAATCATATAAATGTAAATGAGCTCTTCTATTTTTACCAGAAATGAAATTTATAAGTAATTAGAGTAACTCTGCTAAAAACACCCTTCTAAAAACTATTTTTTTCTTTCCCACATCACTGATGCATATGCTCTGCATAATGGATTCAACTACAGGGTAAAACCTTTGTACATTTTATTTTAATGCAATGCTAAAAAAGGAACAAATAAGCTTTTTAATATCAGTTATATAATTTTATATACTATGAATCAGCATGTTGAAACATCTATGTAATTATTGAAAGGTCCTTCCATCAGTTCTTATGACTGGTGAAATATACTGCTCACAAAAATTGAAATATCCGTACATTTTTGTGAGCAGTGTATTTGAAATCAGTTTCATGTGATGTCACGACTATATCTACACAATTATTAGCATTTTAATCAGATTGTCCCCCTTTGGGAAATAGAACGACTTTGTATCATAACCCCTATGTGAAGCAATGGTTTGTTCTTTTTTGAACCCCTTCATGCCATCTATTTCCACATTTTGTAGTGTTGTCCTGTAGGAGTGACATCACACAGAGTGATGGGTGTATTTCACATCACTGGAGCTAATGCAGGACCTCAGACAAGTGGACAACATTTACAGACAAGCAGAGGATGTGGAGAAGAAGGAAACCTCTATTTTGTGTCAGTAGTGCGTGTCAGAGTGCGTGATGGCCGTAGGACATGCCCACTCACAGTACGTCTACTCTGTTCATTGGCTGATTGAGTAGAGCGAGTGCAGTTATATTTATATATTGCTTCTTTGTGATGCCTTGTCTTTCTTTGTACAGTTTTATGTACATGCAAATGTGGCTTCTTTTCTATAAAACGATCAACAGAAGTGCAGTGTATTATATTTTAGAGAGTGGCGTAGTCAGGCTGTTTGAGGCATAAATGTCTACAGTGTGGTTATTACACAGATTCTAGTCTCCCTTTCCCCTCTCCTATTGTTTGTATTTGGAAAAAACAGTGGCTTTTTTCGTTCCTTGTTTTCGGTCCGTATGGCATGTTACAACATATCGATGAAAAAGGACAAAAAAGAAATGTGGTCTTTTATTTTTTGCTGAGATAAACAAAAGAAATATGATCTTGTAATTACTCATTCCTTATAGGTTTACAATAAAAGGTTGAATAAAATGCATGTGTTATTCATTATTTGTGACACACAGTCGTTTGTGATCTTTTGTTTTCATCTGAAATGCATTGCGTGTGTAATGTTACGTTTCAGTATTAGTCTAGCTCTCCATATCCCTAAAGAAATGTAGATGAATTCATGTTTCTAAGTTAAATCATAACAGAGGCTGTAGGGTATCAGGGGGATAGACACAAATATTCCCGATCCTACCCAAATATCAAGGATGAGTCGGTTGGTAACTCTCTGAAGATATTCTACTGAAGCACCCATAATTCATAGCGACAGCATGCAATAACACCGAAGACTCTAGAGAATGGTGTGGCTCCCTAAAGCTTCACAATAGCACCAGAACAAAGTGTAGTTTCAACATGTTTTAACCTTATTTGGTCGTTGTTGGTTAGGTTAAAAGCAGCAAACCTTTAGAGATCCAGATACAAGCTTTGGCCTGGTCATTGCCTGTGTGAAATTAGAATGTTACTTATATTCGTCTCTGCAGAAATTTTCTCTGCACACTTTAGATTCCTTCCACATCCTAAAATATGTGTTAGGTCAATTTGCATGTCTTATGTCTCCGAGTATATGTGTGTATGTGATACGCTGGTGTCCATTCCAGAATTGGTTTCCACCTTCTGCCCTGTGCTTATGCGTAGTCCCCTGTTCCCTGTGACTCTAAAATGGAAAAATGAAAATGAATTAATTAAATGAAATGAATGTATTAAATAAAATAAATGAATTACTATGATATCCAACAGATTACATAACCAGACAGAATTGTATTTAAAATGTGATTTGTGAAGAAGTAAAGCCTCATTAATTAACATTACAGTCCCAAACTAAACTATTGGACAATCAGATGAATTTCTGAAAGCCAGTTTGATCAGTTATTTCAAAGTGTCATATACGCTTTACCAATTTCAAGTCAAAACATTATGAAGACCTGCCTAATTTGCTGTTGGTCCTCTGTATGTTCACAAAAATAGACTCGACCTACCGAGTCATCAGCTCCACAAGATCTCTGAAGTTCCAGTCTGGGAACTAGTATGTAATATTTGTAATGTAATATTTTTCTTTTAACAACACCACCTTTTTCTCTTGATTAAGAGATCGAGAAAACAGGGTTCGGTTTTAAACCATGGCACTGGTGTCTCATCCATAGCAGGGCTAGTTATGGGTTGCTGTTGCAGCATCAGAGTAATCACATGTATGTCACTTTTGGACAATGCTGAATATGTCTGAATATGCTTCCTGACCTAGCCAGAAGTGTAAGACAGTTTCTTTATATGATAATTTGCAGATAAATGGCAATGCTATGTGTGCATTTGGTAAAAAGTAAACTGAACATATACAGTGTGGAAAATAAGTACACTACTCACAAAAATAGTGGATATTTCATTATGGGATATTCATTTTAAGTATCCCCTAATTTTTGTAACCAGTATATTTGATGCACTGCTGATTTTGCAAGTTTTTTTACCTACAAAGAATGTAGAAGTCTGGTAGGTGTCTGGTAGGTACACTTCAACTGTGAGAGAGAGAATACTTAATTCCACAAAATCACATTGCATGATTTTTAAATAATTAATTTCCACTTTATTGCATAAAATAGGTATTTGATCACCCACCAACCCACAAGAATTCTGGCTCTCACAGACCTATTTGAACTCTAATTCTACTAATTGCACCTATTTGAACTCTTTACTTGTATAAAAAACACCTGTCCAAACAATCAGTCACACTCCGACCTCTCCACCATGCACAGATCAAAGAGCTGTCTAAGGTCAGCTGGGACAAAATTGTAGACCTGCACAAGGCTGAGATGGGCTACAGGATGATAGGTAAGCAGCTTGTTGAGAAGTGGCAACTGTTGATGCGATTATTAGAAAACTGAAGAAACACAACATGACAAAAGATCAATCTTCATTCTTTATTGATATGGGGCTCCATGCAAGATCTCACCTCATGGGACAAGGATCATTCTGGGAAAAGTCAGAAATCAGTCCAGAACTACATGGAAGAACCTGGTCATTGATCTGAAGATAGCTGGGACCACAGCCTCAAAGATGACTGTAAATAAATTAAAATGTCCAGGACAGTTTGAAGTTCACCAATGACCATCTGAATGATCCATCTGAATGATCCACTAGCAAGGAAGGATGAGAACACCATGCCAACCTTGAAGCATGAGGGTGAAAACATCATACATTGTGGGTGCTTTTCTGAAAAGAGGACAGGACGATTGTATTGATGGGAGGATGAATAGAATCATGCAGCACAAGATTTTGGCCAACAACCTCTTTCCCTCAGTAAGCACATTTGAAACGGGTCGTGGTTGGGTCTTTCAGCATGGCAATGACCTGAAGCACACAGCCAGGACAACTAAGTAGTGTCTCCATAAGAAGCATTTCAAGATTCTGAGGTGGATAGCCAATCCCCAGACCTGAACCCAATAGAAAACATTTATAGGGGGCTGAAACTCAATGCTGCTCATTGACAGCCACAAAACCTGAAATATCTGGAGAAAACCATTTTGGAGGAGTGGGCTGCAGTGCTGCAGTGTATGCAAACTTGGTCAATAACTACAGGAAATGTCTGACCTCTGCAATTGCATACAAAGGGTTTGGTTTCTGTACCAAATATTAATTTTTGTTTTTTCTATTGTATCAATAGACTTCTTTTATGCAATAAATGGCAAATTAATTATTAAAAAATCATACAATGTGATTTTCTCTTTTTTTTCTCGTTCTGTCTCTCATTCTTTGTAGGTGGGAAAACTTCAAAATTCAATTCAAAAAAATGCATTGTATCTAATTCTTTCCCCATTGAACATGAAAAGAAAATATGAAATTTAAGAACATGAGATGTGAGAATATTTCTGGGAAAAGATCAAAGTTAGAGAAAGAAAAGTAAGACAAGGTGAATGAAGAGCTGAGGTGTGTGAAGGTGAAGGACCTCTGAAGTTAAAGTAGGGTGGGATGAGAAGGCGAACTGACAATCCAAGTCGACAAAGGGAGCTTGCAGGAAGAAAGATGCTCAGACGGCAGAGAACTTAGAATTATATAGAGTTAAAGTCATTATATCATTCTATTGTTAGCTGTGAAAAGAAAGCAGAGAACATAAGAATAATTTTAGTTTGGGGATCAGAAATTATCCCAGCCTTAGTATTATTAGCTTCCATTTTGAAGCAGGAAAGGTGCCATTTGCATCGGTGGCAGACACCATTTTGTGTTTAGGTCTTTTTAAAAAATTGCATGTTTGCATATGTTTGCACACACTTGTGCTGATCAGTGGAGCAATGGCAGCGAATGTCTAGCGACCATGAGGTCCCAGGATCAAATTTTACTGTTACAGTACTCAAACACACATACTCACATATATGCCTGTCATGATAAGACCAATATGTTTTTCTAATATAATAAGGGAAGATGATTTTCCCTGGTACCCATTGCATAAATATAACATATATTTTGACACTAAAATTTGATAAGGCGAATCAAGGCGAAACAAAAGGGTTTTATTTATGTAGGGATATGATCCAACATTGTGAACATCTACCTATATATTATCAAGATAAGACAAAAAGAAATTTATATAATAAGGGGAGGTCCCTTTTCCCTGGGACCCATTCCTATCACAATACTGGACCTGAAATGAGCAGTTCATGTCTTATTTCTTATGTCTGTCTTCAATGGAACCACCCCTCCAGCTTGTTTGACAATGGTCTTATACTAACAACACCCCCCCCATTTCTGTTTCTTCTCACCTACCAAACACATCCCAGCAGATGGACTGACTGGTGCTGTGCTGTGCTGCCTTCTACTCCATGCTTACAGAACTCACTGATACAGATAAAGCCGTTACCTAGTATGAAATAATTCAACGTTTGTCATTTGAAATGAAACAAAAACCTGCAATACTGACTATCCACAAATTAAAGTTTGAATGGATTGTGTGTTATTATTGCTTTACTGGAATTACTCACGAATTCTAGAATACATTCTCACATCTCTTTATATGTGGGGCCAGGAGTCATGCTTTACAGCCATTTTAGTTCATTATCTGTGCTGAACTTTTATGGTTTGCTAAAACTCTTCCTATTTCAGATAAAAATGGTTGCTACACACTGGACCACCAATAAAAAATCTGTAGACAAGCACACATCACACAGCCATACCAAGCAGTAGCAAGTTAGTTCGGTGTGAATATTAAAAAATGTGGGATGAGTTGGTACCAAAAATCTAGCAGGAACATAGAAATTGGATAACAATATACTGGACACTGATTGACAGCATGAAACTTATTAATCACAAAAAGTTGTTTAAGGAAATGTCAGCTGTTTTAAAATGTTGTAATAACAAAAAAAACAATTTTGGAATTGACTGGTGCAAGGGGTCTGTTTCACATGCCACAGTCCCAGCTCAAATTTCCGAATGATCCTTTTTCTGTGGTTTATCCTGTAAAACATGTGGAAGATTCAAAACACAGCTTTGAGTTACCTCTCTAGTGAGATGTGGTTCACCACTGCTCATCACTGAGCCAACTCAATTTCTATTTTGTACAAAAAAACTCAGCAGGATCTGTGGCTGAGAATGACTGGACATGCCCAGCATCACAGGAAAGACTGCCACCTGAAAGATCAGGGGTGTATGTGTTCCTAAGGTTTGTCTTACCAGATGCCCCCAAGTTAGAAATGGGTATATCTGCAATAGAATAGTGTCCCATTCAGCAAATACCCATTCCTACCTTGCATGTAGCATGGCTGAATTTCTCTTAAAGATGTCTGTTACTTTATGCGAAAAAGCAAGTGTTACCCACTCAAGTTATTGGAAAGGTGTTAAGGCCTTATAGGAAATATAGGTCGTGTAGTGAATTTGTGGCATTTATTGTAGTTCTGCTCAGCAATCATGAATAAAATTACATTTTTACCTTTATTAATTTTAGTCACACAGCACAGCAACATTTTACTATGGTATGTACCCCTGTTTTATATTAAAAATCATGACTGTTATCTAGGCTGGAAAATTATGTGTTGTATATGTGCGTAAACTCAAATGAAGGATAGAAAAATCTGACCTTTTGCCAGTCACCAGAAGGATATTGTTTTGGGACAAATACTTTAACTTTCTTTAATAATAATAAAAAAAATGTATAATAAAGAATAAAAACAAACTAAAAGCTATCGAAGAATAATAGTATTTCTTTTAAAAGTCCCCACAGTGATAGAAAGACAAACCTTGTGTGTGTGTGTGCGCGCGTGTGTGTGTGAGTGTGTGTGTGTGTGTGTGTGTGTGTGTGTTCCAGTCATCCTTCACACTCAGCTCTGAGCAAAGCTTTAATAAAACATGACTGATAGATTGAGTTTGGGTTAATTAGAGCCGTGTTGACGAGGGCCAATATACAGTTTTATCCTCAAAGTCATTTCATCCTGAAGTTAAAGTGACGGACATTTTTATTTACTGTGACCATGAAGTCCGATTAATTACCATGGCAACAATAATGTGAAATGACATTGAAGTGCACTCAGCAGAAATGAATCCGCTCCTGTGCTGTTAAATATTCTGAAGGAAATGAAGGCTAGTCAAACATGCAGTCACAAGCACTGTGTTTCAGTAGGGTTTCACTGTGACACTTTTCTCTTTCTAGATTGAGTACCTTTGTCTCTCTGTCACTTTAGTAATGTAAACTTTATCAGTGTAGACTTTAGACAGTTAAAGACTTGCATTTTACTGTTCAAAACAACAAGTTAAGCTGTTTATGACTTAAAATTACATATTACAATATGTAAAGCTTCTCACATTTCTCTTTACATGATTAAATTGGGATATATTCCTCCAACTGTGTTATCTACACATAACATCCAATTAAAATTCAGGAAACCAAAACTAGTATGTAAAGGAAAATAATTTAAACTTCCTCTGGGTAAGCTGGCATCTCTCCATATCCATAAAAACACAATATTAGTTGAACTGGCTTTTCTGAATAGACCCCTTGGTGTGAGTGAGTGTGAATGTGGTGAATAAGTGATCCATTGTGTATTTTCCACATTATGCCATACAAAGGCTGCATAGAATTGAATCCAGGACCTTCTCACTTCTCCCACCGAACCACTGTGCTACCCTTTATCCTTATTATTAAGGTAATTAAACTACTTAACCCCTATAGAGTCACTGACAAAAAAATAACTCACCAAGTAGTAGTTGCAACTGAATGCTTGAAAGTGACTGATGTAAATTATTACAATATTAGATGAAAAAGGATACATTTATTGGGGAAAACTGTACAACAGAAAGGGGACTCTGGTACCCTGTTGGGCCACCTCTAACCTGTGTACAAGTTGAGGTTTAGTTGGGCATTGAAGGTTCTGTATGGTATTTTGTGGCACATTTGAACACAGATGGGCAAATGGCTATTTAGTAAATTTCTAGTAACCTACAGTATTTCGTATAGAATTTCTAATTGTGATAATAAGAAATGCACAATATCATAAAACTAATAGTGGGGAGACAGTGATGCACGCATGTATTTAGTCTGTGGGTTTAGGACCTAGAACATTGATGATACATATTGTTGTACATATTGTACATTAAAGTTAAACACATCGCCTTAGGTTGAAGCCCAAACCAAATTTTGTCGCTATATTGCTCAGATTACTGACACTGAAACTGGACTGTATGCATGTGTCTATGTACAGTACGGACCAAAAGTCTGAGACCACCTGTGAAAATGCTTGTTTGGATCTTTGTGGGGAAGGACCCACCCTGCAGAAATTACACACCCCACCCCCACAAGAGCCTCAAAAGCTGTGTTGACTGTCATGGAATTTCCTCTACAGTCACCTGACCTAAATCAGGCATTTGTGGGGGCACTTGAAGACAAAGTAGAATAAACTCTTTGGAATATTTTGAAATCATTCTGGGATTACATGGTTCAAACATACTTTCTCCAGAATGTACCAGTAGGTGAATGTTGATGGTCCACCCCAGGTGTTGTTAAAAGAACTGACATTTTGTTATTCCCTTAAAATATGATTCCTTTTTTAACTACAACATTTATTGAAAAAAAAAAAAGTTTTTTGTGCTTCTTTTTTATTTGTACATTTTTAGAGAATTATGGGTAAAACATTTGATCATTTTGAAATATCTCTCTATTTTAGCATTGTGACTTTACTTAAAGCCACAAAACTACATTGCAAATAATAATAATAGAACATCTGGTAACATTTTTAAAATGTATGTTATAGGCATGGGTAATTATTTATGCTGATGCAAATGCAAATGCTTGAAAGTCATTACTTTAGTGTTATACTGTCTTATATGGAACCCATTCTTCTATTCAACAAAGCAAACAAATTTCAAGCAAAAATGCATGTAGTGATCTAGCAATTAACTACAATAAAATAGGCAAAACAAAACTTAAAAAATACCATTTAACAGTTGTTTAGTGAAAAAGTGTCAACTACTTTCATAACTAATTTTATGGTTCTGTATTACTCTGAACCATACTTGCTGTCATTTATCGACTATTCATTTGGTTGCATAGCCCTGTTGTATATCTTATTATATCATATAATTTTCACTTATATAATGTGCTGTGTAAACAGTGGCCACACTGTATTTTTATATACACTGCTCACGAAACTTAGGGGATGTTTTAAAATGAAATATCCAATAATCAAATATCCCTTAATTAGGCCCTACCACCAACTGCCTAATTTCCCTCAATTCTCTTCAATGTGTAAGACTTACAAAACCTACCCTGTCTGGGTCAAATCGACTTTAAACTGTGAAAGTCATGTACATGTACATGCACCACTATGGGCACTGGGTATTGCAATGGGCAGGGTCAAAACTGGGCTTTGGATTAATGAAATTAGTAATGAGTCTATCAAGTTTAAGCCTGTTGTGTGTACACTCTTTACCAGATATGAATAGAGAATAAGGGATGAACCACCCTTCCACTTGGACCCTGGGGAGTTTCTGGCAAGGTTGAACTCCACATACACTTATCCACTGTGCAAGGTACCTAAACTTCTATGTGAGCATATGAATGTCAGGCCAGTGTTTCAGTCGACGTGTTGTAAGCTATGCATATCTTTATTTTGCATCATTCTAATGCAGGGATCACAATACATCCACAATGTTGTATTTACTTATTAATTTAGCTTCATTCTTAAGTGAACTGTAATTATACAGTAAAAATTATACAGTGGGCATCAGCTGGCCAATGGATGTTTACCTGCTTAGAAGACTGGATGATTTTACTATAGAGAAAATATTTTCTGTACCAGAAGCTTTGTGAGTGTTTATTTTTTATTCATTTTAAATTAGCTCAAGTTAAATTATATAATTATATATAGATAGATAGATAGATAGTATTTCAATATGTTAATGTGATTAATTCAGAGAATCAATTTACCAAATCAAAATACACACAGAAACTGATTTTTGTACTTTATAAATATGCCTTTTGGCTTTAACAAAACTAAAAGTTTGAACTGGAGTAGTTTGATTTGACTCAATTTTGTTTGTGTACAGCTGTGATGTTTTATTTGGTCTGTTGGGAGAAGAACGAAGAGAACAGCTAATCATAATTGATATTTTTTCCATCCACACTTTGAGTTTGTTTAGTTTCTTATTGGTGTTGGTATGAAAAGGATGTTGGATGGGGCAAATACACCAAAAATATCTTGTCATGAATAATTACATTAAATAACTGTGTGTGTGTGTGTGTGTGTGTGTGTGTGCGCGCGCATAATGAGATTTAACCAGTGCGTCTTCCTCAGCCACCAGAGAGAGGATATGCTCTGTCAAGTACTTAACAAGGTTAATTAAAAACACCATAGCATAACGACACCCATTCTGATAAAAGGTGAGAGGTAAGAAAAGGAGCCTGAAATTCTAATAAAAACACCTCCCCCATCCAAATCAACTTTATTTCCTTTAATCACTGATTACACTGGCTTCTTGTTAAGTGAAGCTAATTATAGGATTTTAATTTTTGAATGTAGGTTAAGGGCAGGCCCAGTGTTGGTTCAACGTGCCTTGTGTTGGGGAGGGAAGAAGGAAGAAGACGTAACATTTATCCTAAACTAAATTTCTTAAAGTGTTTGACAGAATCAACCAACAGGCCAATATTAAATGCCAAAACTGAGCAACTGAGTTCTAATAAACTAAGGCAGGTTAAATATAATTTTACAGTACATCATAAAGAACCTCTGGCAAGCAAAAGGAGATAGTTTCCCATACAGACAAGGCTTAGTGTCACAGTGTATCAGGTGCTACATTATTGCTCTTTTTTAAAGAACCGGGCTGAAGCCTTAGCTTTTCTATTTCTACTGAATGCATTCTTTCATAACTGTGCTGCCACTGCTCACCTGTAGCCCTATAGGGACGAGATTTCAATTACATGTAGTCTGGACTCATTTGCTCTTTCACAGGAGCTGCTCTGTGATTATAATTCAGAAGTGTTGGTGTTTTTAGTTCTCCTTCACTGAGAAGACAGAATTATGTACAGTTTTTGATCCAACTCAGCAGTGGTCTGATAATTTTACTCCAAGCTGGATGCATATTTCCATAATTTTACAGGCAGGTGACAGTTCTTGTTGGGCGAAAATATTTGTGACTGCTGATACTTGCCATCCTCTAATGAATTAATGCAAGTCAATTTGAGATATTGCTGAATCTAAAATAAATAGCTTTAAAAAGCAGTATTCTGTTGGACTAGTTGTTGAGAGAATTTAAATTTATCATCACTCATAGCCAATTACTGCAAGGTGATTACGGGGTGATATTAAATGGAAGATACATATGAAAAGCATTATTATAGATTTAAATATGCACAGCATATACTGTACTTATATGTTTTTTTCTGGAAATAATGACCAGTTGTATGAGCCAGTTACAGGTAATGCATCCAGGTTTGTTTGCCACTAGAGATTTGACATTATACATTATACATTATACTACTTTGGGTAGTGTTTTTGCCTCTTTCTGCTTATCTAGTAGCAAGTAGGCAGAGACACAAGAGGCTGGAGGAAAGCTCTGCAGATGGACAAAATGCTTGATCAGGAATTTTCTCTAGAGAGGGTGAGTGTGTCTCCTCAGGGAATGGAGAATGGACAGGCTCCTGACATTGATGGTCTCTCAGTTGAATTCAACATAGTGTTTGGTTAGTTCTAAGGCAAGATATGATGGAGGTTCCCACTGAGTTGTCGGAGAGCTATCCTGACCCTGTTGACAAAAAAATAGTGACCTAACCTGACAAACTGGTATCTTGTTGCATTTCTACTGCATGTATGGACTGCAAACTGCTCTCAGTAATGTTAGCCTAAAGACTGGAAAGGTGATAGAACAGATCATTCACATTGACCAGACTTACTATGTAAGTGTCAGATCGAAATGTGACCATATACATATAATTCAGGCTTGCATTTTCAGAACTGGAAAATGACCAAATTAAGCATGGGGAATGTGTAGAATGTTTAGAAAAGACCTTTGTGGTAGTTTATTATTGGGGATTTATACAGTGTGACAGATGATGCACTGAAAGTTGATAGAACTTTATTTGCCCATTTTAAAGCGTAATGCAGAATTAGGCAGGGCTGCTATCATTCAGTAATACTCTATTCTCTTACCATTGATTCACTGCCATATAAACTGAGATAAATAATCTTTTTACTGCCTAATTGTAACACTCTACTATGTGGAACAACCTATGTATATAACCTAGTCACAATGGTCAGGATATTATCAGATGCCAATATATGACTTCATATTTGAAGCAATTTAGGCATTTTTACCTACAGCCAAATGTCACTGGGAAAACAAATGACACTGTTTTAGTTGGGAAGTGGGAATGTACCCAGATTCCTAAGTGGTCTAACACTAAAGAAAGCTTTATGCTATTTTTAGAATTGCCCAGCCGATGACCAGGTGCCCACTGGCACCATGTTGGCTACCCCTTTTGTAGACTGCGTCTCTTTTTTTAGAAATTCTTTACATTTTTTAAAATATATATTTAAATTACATTTACACCACAGATTTTTACCCTTGGTTTTAAGGGTGTGATTATACTTGGCAGAATGCCCTCAGGTGTGCTCTGTTAATGAATTAGTGTGAACAAGTGTGAATGCTGCCATCTGAATTTTGGTGAGCACAAAACAATTTATATCTATAATGCGGTCATGGTCTGCTTCTAAACTAACTTTGGTGTGATTTGATTGATTTATAAACACAGCGTGGACAAAAACTGCTTAAACATACTAAACACAGGATATGCCACTACACAATGTTAAAAAACTGTACTTGATTCTTGAGTCAATACATCGGACAAGATACCTGATTTTTTTTTTTACATATTGTAGGAGGCACATTGCCGATACCACATTGGTACAGGCATAACTAACCTCTGTCTCCTTACAGCACGCATAATTTTTTGAGCAAAACTGATTAATTCAATTGTAGGACCTATTTGTGAGTTATCTACCCACCTAATTTGAGACTTCTTGAAAACATGTTCTGTCTTGCACACACACACACACACACACACACACACACACACACACACACACACACACACACACTCAGCGATTATTTTAATTGCCACCTTTAATTGTACAGCACTTTTGAGAGAGGTCTAAAGAGACACAAGAGATGTTTTAATCCATTATATTGATATAACATTCTCCTTTCACATGTTTAACCATGCTTATGCTGGTCAAGGTGATGAGGGTCTTTGGAAGATGTCCTTGGAATTTACAGGTGCAGGAGAGCATACTATAAACAAGGCACCAGTCCATCGCAGTAAAGTTCATCACCCAGGCTCCTTTCCCATAATCACAGCCCAGTTGTGCTTTTGTTACTCCAGGATCTAATTATAAAATGTTAAGCAATCATTGATAAATAAACTGATAAGCAAAACATTGGCCAAATTAATATCGATTTTCTAAATTAACAGGAATTGTACAACTCAACATCTAAGTACAGGTATGCACTATTTAATGTCTATTTGATCGATGGCACATCACTTTAATAACCAAGATCTTAAAAATAGTAATGAGTTACAATAAGAAATACAAATCTGCCTTTCAACTGCAGACATTTTGGCCATATACAATACTTCAGATCCACTAGCATACAGTGCCTTGCGAAAGTATTCACCCCCCTTTACATTTTTCACATTTTGTTACCTCACAACCTGGAATTCA
>JAUZST010007586.1:0-14083 GCA_034779995.1 Parotocinclus haroldoi | reverse complement strand
GTGTGTGTGTGTGTGTGTGTGTGTGTGTGTGTGTGCGTGTGTGTGCGTGTGTGTGCGTGTGTGTGCGTGTGTGTGCGCGCGTGTGTGCGTGCATATATAGGGCATGACTGAATTCCACATCTCTAATAACTTTTAGCAGAGTTGTTCAGGTAGTTAATAATTATAAGGTAATCAATTTAAGTGAATGGTTGACATCTGGCAGTTGTGGTGTGTGACCTTTCTCTATTCACATTGGGAGGGGATTATGAATTAGCATGCTGCGTGTCTCACTAGTAGCCCCTCGTGCTTCCCAGAGGTTATAGATCTCCCAGCACTATTTCTCCCTGTGGTGTAGCCCTGACATCCACATGACCCTCCACTATGCTGCCACTCGATAACTTCCTTAATCTGGTTGTCACTATCTCTGGGGAGAGCAGAAGGATGCGAACAGCCATTGCCTAGCTCATGTGGCTACACAGCTGTGGTGGATCCTACCTCTCCACTGCAAGTATCTGAACAACTCCTAATGCATCTGCCATTTTTTCATACCATAACAAAACACTGCAACTATAAACCTGTTTATTGATAAGAACAAATAGATAAAGCAATATCAATAGTAAAGTGGAACCAGACTGTAATATTTGTATTCATTTATATCCTCTTTTTTAAGAGACTGCGCGCCAGTTTATCTTAAATTGCTTGTGAGTGTGTTGTACCTTATACTTTATTCTAGCCGCTGTTTTGGAATGTGTGATAAACTGCTCCATTTGTTTTTATTACTACATTTATATTTCCAAACTAATTTATTTAACTCCAGCAGTGTATAAGAAGAAGAAAATGTGCACACATCCTTGTGTCATCCATTAGAAAATATTGTTTTAACCGAGGAACATGCAAGCAGTAGAAGCATTTTAGTAGTTGTTTCACATTTTTAAAATCAGATGTCTTTGGGAATAAAATTGGATACATTTCAGAATTTAGAATACATTTTTTTTCTTTTTCTTTCTTTTAACAAAGATTTGTTTATTTGTTGCATTAACTAAACATATATCTATGACCTGCCATTACCTTTTTTGTAACTTTTGAAAAGATACTGGGCTATTAGGGAATATGGCGCATTCTAAAATTATGCTCAGCATTCCAGGAAAAAATTTATGTTTCATCCCAGTAATTTTAGTAGGACATGTATGTGCCCCTGTAACTAGGGGACTGGACTCTACAAGATCCATGCTATTCCAGCATGATTTCGCAATATTCCAAATGGCACCATGTAATTTTTAAATGAATTCTTTTCTTTCTCTGTCTTGAAGTGCCCCATAAATGCCCAGTGTGTTTCAGGTTTGGTAACTGTAGAAGAATGTCCATGACTGAAACGCTCCTTGATCTTCTTTGGTCCTCACGTACTTGTTGGCACATTTTCACTTTTGCTCTCAGACCTTTGGCCTTTACTATATTTATACAAATATTTTACATATTTTTGGTGATTAAATCATGCTTACGTATTAATTTATAGATGTTGATTATTGTGGTCACAGGTGATTTTTGTTCTGATTGTACTAGTAATGTTTAGAATAGATACTCCATTGCATTTAGGAAATTGGCCAGCCTTTATCCAAGTCGTGTTTCTGTCTGTTTATGAGAACTATGACATAATCTGAGAACATTTATTCTTGTAATGTCTCAAAAAAGTAAATGAAGCATTGTCCCAGAGTTGGACTTAATCCCCTGTGGTTTTCTTCCTCACACCATTTACACACTCACACACTCTTGCCGTAAGCATGCTTAGTTTGAGTTGTCAGACTAGATAGTTGTAAAGCTTCTGTGACACTGCTCCGTTGTAAAAAGCTGTATGTAAATAACTGACTTGACAAATAACCCCCTTTCTTCCAGAAGATTCTGTTTTGCATAGAACTTTATATAATAGTGGTGTATTATGGTGGTGTGAATTTTATTGAGATCTTTGTTGTTGTGGTTGTAGATTTAATTGTAGGTTTTTAGTTTAACTCAGCTTGAAGGTCTGCAGTCTACAGACTGGCATAATGCACTTTATCTGCAGTCTGAAGGCATTTAGGTCATTCAGCACCTAAACCATTCCAGCTTCCTCTGTGAGTCAAAGCAAACAATGCATGTTTTGCATTTCTAAATGGAAGCTAATGGAAATTTCATGAAGTCAGACTGATACAAAAGGCCTCAAACCACAAGTGAATGTGAACTATCTATAATGAACTGCTACAAAGGGCTTCTGGCAAGTTGCAGACAAAACGGAGTTCCTGAAAATGTTATTTTAAGGAAGGACTTCCTTTCTGAGCAAATGCAGGAAATGGCAACCACAGCTCAGTAAAAGTGTTCCTTCTCACCACTGCTACATTCACTACACCAATCGCTATATTAGATATACATCCTAGTTTCTAACTTGTCCATCTTATCATTTCCACTTACCATATGTGCTCATATAAAATCACATTTCTACAATTACAGACTCTGTACTTTACTCTGTTCTCTAATGGTCAGGGTCCCCACAGGAGTTTGAACTTCGTCTGTGTGGAGTTTGCATGTCCTCCCCGTGTCTGTGTTGGTTTCCTCCTTATCAGGTTTCAGGATGCTTGTTGACTGGTCAATTCTGGTTGGTGCCATTTCAATTTTCACTCCAGCAGTGATAGTGTTTAATAATTCCAGCTGCAGTTGTATCAGTGCAACACACACTAACACGCCACTATTATGCCATTTTCACTGCAGTGATATGTATGTGGAGAAGCAGGTAGACGTAGGTCTGCAGTTGTTGAACTACAAAGTTCATATGCATAGAAAGTATAACTGATAAAATATATAATGAGTGTAAAAACATGTAGGTATACCTTAACAACGCTCAATAAGCGTTTGGGAAATGAGGTTACAAATTGTTTAAGCTTTGTAGGTGGAATTCTTTCCCATTTTCACATTTTTAAATTCAGATGTCTTTGGGAATAAAATTGGAAACATTTCAGAATTTAAAATACATTTTAGAAATGAAGGACCAATTAACAAAGATTCGTTTATATGTTGCATTAACTAAACATATATATCTATGACCTGCCATTACCTTTTTTGTAACGTGACTGTCTTTCTTTTAAATATTTGGGCATGATAATTACGCCATAAAAATAATTAAAGAAATTCTGACCTAAAGTGATAGCCACTTAGGCTTTTAAAAAGATGCTGGGGTATTAGGGAACATGGCGCTTTCAAAAATTCTGCTCAGCATTCCAGGATAAAATTTATTCATCCCAGTAATTTTAGTTGGACATGTATGTGCCCCTGTAACTAGTGGACTGGACTCTACAAGATCCATGCTATTCCAGCATGATTTCACAATATTCAAAATGGCACCATGTAATTTTTAAATGAATTCTTCTCTTTCTCTGTCTTGAAGTGCCCCATAAATGCCCAGTGTGTTTCAGGTTTAGTAACTGTAGAAGAATGTCCATGACTGAAACGTTGCTTGATCTTCTTTGGTCCTCACGTACTTGTTGGCACATTTTCACTTTTGCTCTCAGACCTTTGGCCTTTACTATATTTATACAAATATTTTACATATTTTTGGTGATTAAATCATGCTTACGTATTAATTTATAGATGTTGATTATTGTGGTCACAGGTGATTTTTGTTCTGATTGTACTAGTAATGTTTAGAATAGATACTCCATTGCATTTAGGAAATTGGCCAGCCTTTATCTTAGTTGTGTTTCTGTCTGTTTATGAGAACTATGACACATTTTGCTTGATGTACAACTTTAGTTGCTGAACAGTCCAGAGTTTCCAGTGTTGTATTTTGTACTTCATAATGCACCACACATATTCAATGGGACACAGGTCTGGACTGCAGGCAAATCACTAGTAATCACTCTCTTTTACTACAAAGCCACGCTGTTGTAACGCGTGCAGAATGTGGCTTGGCAATGTCTTGCTGAAAAAAACAGGGGCATCGCTGAAAAAGATGTTGCTTGGATGGCAGCATATGTTTCTCTAAAACCTGTATGTACCTTTCACCATTAATGGTACCTTCACAGATGGGCACTAACACACGGCCATACCATCAGAGATCCTGGCTGATTGCAATACGGCCAGTCCTATTCCTCTTTGGCCTGGAGGACATGGCGTCCATCATTTTCAAAAACAATTTGAAATATGGACTCATCTGACCACAGGGCACTTTTCCACTTTGCCTCAGTCCATCTCAGATGAGCTCGAGCCAAGAGAAGCCGACATCATTTCTAGGTTTTTGATATATGGCTTTTGCTTTGCATGGTGGAGTTTTAACTTGCACTTTTAGATGGAGCGATTAACTGTGTTCACTGACAATGGTTTTCTGAAGTGTTCCTGACCCCATATGGTAAAAGTCGTTACAGAATGATGTCTGTTTGAATGCACCTCAGGGATCGGAGGTCACGAGCATTCAATCTTGGTTTTCGGACTTGCCATTTACTTGCAGAGATTTCTCCAGTTTCTCTAAATCGTTTGATGATATGACCTTTGGAATGTTCCAAACAGGTGTTTTTTTTTTTTTAACATTTGCAGTCTTTTGTTGCCCCTGTCCCAACTCTTTTGGTATGTGTTGCAGGCAATACATTATTATAAATTAATAAATTATATATAATTAGATATCTTGACTTTGTAGTGTATTCAACTAAATACAGGTTGTAAAGGATTTGCAATTTATCATATGCTGTTTTTATTTCTGTTTTACACAACATCCCAACTTCATTTGAATTGGAGTTGTAAACTCTTTGCTTTGGTTTATTATTTCCAGTTTGTAATTTTGCAGTTATCTGACTATATACAGTCATACAGTATTCTTCTAATTTGAGATATTTCATCCTCCATCAATTATTTGCACCCCTAGATACTTGAAGAAACAAAATATAACTTTTGATTTCTGTTTAGATTCTACTTTTTCAAGTGTCTATGAACTTTCAAGCAGAAATAAGAGTCCTGTACCAAATACTTACTTTATGTATGTATCTATCTATCTATCCATCAATCAATCAATCAAATTCAGAGAATCCGGAACTGTGGATGACAAGCCACGTAGTCATCTTCCAAAGACTGCCAACAATTAAGAAACCTCTACATTGGTTTTGGCAGCCTTTGCAGAAAGTCCAAGATGCAGGAAGTAATATTTCCTGTTACTTTTAACTCACCCTGTGTCCTGTGTCTTTTGACTTACCCTGTAGATGAAGATTATTGTTTGACTAACTTTGTGTTTATTGTTGCATGTTCAGGATTTGTGAAAAAATGCATATTTAATAATTGTATAAGTTACTCTGTGAAAACTTTAAGTGACCTCCATTTTCACAAGAGGAGGTTGACAGGAAAGAGCTGAACATGTTCAGGAGTCCAGGGCCATCAGAGCACAGTAGAGCATGCTCACTGCGCAAAGAGCTGACAGGTGGCATACTGAATAAGATTTGGGGAGTGTGAAGCATACGCTCACCTCTCTGATTTACACCACCTTGACTGACGTCTGCTCCCATTAGACAGATATTCTCTAAGCTGTTGCTGTAAGCCGAGAGAGTGAGTGAGAAAGATATCTGTCGCACCAGAGATTTCGTCCTGTGGGAACTGCTTAAAGTTAACTTGCAGAGATGCACACCTAGATGTTTTTCTGTCTCTTTTTATATGAATTCCACCACCTATTTTCTCTCTCACTTCTAAATCCTCTTCCACCTGACTTTGCATGGTTCTGGAATTGGATTAAGAAAAGTGAGTAGCTTTTGGGCTGGTGATATGAAAGGTCATTGCTTTTACCTTGGCGTAAAGCTGTTTATATTGGGTTGTTTGTTGCAGACAGGCAGAGAGAGCAAGAAGCAGTAATCTATCAGAAACAGACATATATTATGCAGTGGTGCTTGATAGTTTGTGAACCCTTTATTATTTTCTGTATTTCTGCTTATATATTGCTAAATCTTTGTCAGATATTCACAGAAGTCCTAAGAGTATAAAAAACCCAGTTAATCAAATGGCCAAAACATTGTACTTGGTAATGTATTTATTGAGAAATCTGTTATCTGCGAGTGGCAAAAGCATGTAAATCTCTAAAATTACCAGTTTATTTTAATGTGAAATTTAAGTAAGGTGTTTCCAATCAGTGAAATGACAATTAGGTGTAAGATGTTATCAGGTCAATAAATGTTTCAAAACCAAGTAGAAACCACCAGACAGTTGTCTTCAAGAAAGATATATGTGCAACTGGATCACACCAAGAACAAGGGGTGTGTGAGGTAACAGCTATTGCTGTACAAATAAAACAATTTGGGCCTGTGTTACTGCATCTGGTTCAAGATAACTTATTCTAGTCAAAATGGAACATTTAAAGATATCTGCCTGTGAAGTTACACAAGCACACAAGTTATTCTACCAAAAAATGGTTGAAACATAAAGTTTGTTTAGCATGGACAAGTCAAAGCCCTGATGTTGAACACTCAGTTTAAATGTGTTGATTGACCTAAAACATCCCTATGGAGTTTGGGTGTAAACTGGAGTACTTCTATGGGCTTAGTTATAAGAGGGAGAAACTCCACATAGGAGGCAGCCAGGCATGACATGACTCTCATGGGACTTGGAACTGAGGTGCAAATATTGTCACTCTATGTGTAAAAGGTATTCTGGGCATTTGCTGAATGCTGTAAAATTCAATATGGATGTATTACAGACATCAAAATATAATAATATCTTGTGCTGTTAAGGCTGTAGTTTACAAATCCGATGGTTAAAATCCAGTTATATAATTGCTGGAATTTTATCTGAGTTTTTTTTTTTAATTTATCATTAGATTCTCTCTCTTCCATGTCTATATTCATCTGTTTTCACAGATGAATTTGAGTTTTACAGACGCACTGCATTATCGCAGTTTGAATTCTTTAATTAGCTCTTTCTCTCTGAAAGTTAATGGCTAAAGTGATGTTATTGCCATTTTCCTTTCAATTAAATTATAGTACCATTAAACCCAAGTGCATCTGGAGTGCTTTCTCTTAAATAGCATTTTGTTATCAATTCATCTGTAAATAGATAAGCACTTTGAGGTGATTATATGGTTATCTATTTAGTGTGTGCATGTATTTGCTCTTTCAGCAGGGTCAAGGAAAAAAAAAAACATTATTCTTTATGTATGCTGTGTGTCAAAAGGCATGTGCACTTAATGACAAATTTTATTGGTTTACTGAAAGGACATATTGAGTGTCTGAACATATATTTCTTTCTTGCCTCCTCGCTTTTCTTTCCTTATATGAACCCATTGCTATGCCCATAATTGCTGCCATTCACACCACAATGTTTCCCAGTTCCCAATCTGCCATTATCCAATTTTCCAGAAAACACAGGTATTGCTAAATGATGTTTAACATGTTCTTGCGTTTCACAAGTCATCACTGCATTGTCAGGGTTTAATGGTGGCACAATGATTAGCACTGTCACCTCAAGCTGGTACACTTCACAGTCTCTGCTACACCTATGTGAGTTTACATGAACTCTAATTTCATTTATTTCAAAGACATGCATTAGGTCAGTTGGAGATCCAAAAGTGTCCCTGTATGCATGTGTGTGTTCTGTGATGGATTAATGCCTAGGTTTAGTTCCTGCCTTGTGCCCTGTGCTGTGCTGGCCTTCCTGGAACCATGCAATTGATTAAGTGAATCGGTATAAAAATGAATGTATGGATCATGATATTGTTAATTTAAGAATGCTGAAAACCCAAATTATTAAGTATTATGTCTATGGTTCCTTGCATTGCATAGTGGACTTAAATACAATGATAATAATACACAAATGAATACAATACTTTCTGTTTCTTTTACTATTCCAGTGTATTGTTTCACAGCAGCAGGAGAAAGACTGGCTCTTAGCTCAGAATGGTATATGCTGATATAAGTAGTATCTAGGAGGCAAAAACGAGTGAATTATCTGTTGCACCTGTTTTCATTTTTTGCTTTGCTTTGGGGAAGGCCCACTGGGATTTCTATGAGTAGATGGAGCGCAAGGCAGGCAATTTATCCTCCGTTTGCACCATTACATTCATTTAGTAAAGCAAACAGCCTGAAAGGTGAAGCAGTATATTAAGCGCACATGCACGCTCGCTTGCTCACCCCTTTATTCATGCGAACACTCTCACTCACTCATTCACTGACACGCATACACTATCACTCACTCATTCACTCTCAGTTAATGAGACACAAACACTTACTAGACTTTTGACTGGATTATCTGCTACATAGAGGCTAAAAAACTTGCATATTTTTTTAATTGCTGTAATAATTTGCAAACATTCACAACATAGCCTAGTGTATGTTAGGAACCTAACAATTACACTGATAACACTGATAGCCCTACGACTTCTAACGGTTGCTGATTCTGTCCGTGAGCTTGGCACAAGTGGCAACGTTCTCCTCCTATGCACTTTTTTATTCAACCTTTCCTCTTCAGATCATCCTGGTCTTTTTTTTAACGAAAGCATAGACATACTCACGTGATAAAGGCACCTCGAAAACTCCAGTTAACCTAATACACATGTATGAGCACCCAAAACAAAAAGGTGTTTAATTGTATTTTAATGAAATATTAAAAATAAATGTGTCTGTAAGTTGCTATTATTCACTAGTAAATACATTGGACTGTGGTAGCTCAGAGGCTAAGGTGATATACTGCCATTGGTGGGGACCTTGTACAGTGTCTTTAAACAACAATTTCTTTGATTGTACATTGCGTCAGTTGTAAGGATAAGGAATAGGATTGGGAATCTGTAAATGTCTAGGTGTTGTAAAATAACAAAAACTTTAAACAGCCTGTTTTTATTCTCAGAAAACCATATGTTCTTACCATTTCCTTATTATCCTTAGTAAATCATAACTGTGAAACATCAAAGCCATGCTTTTAGTTTATTTGATTACAGATGACAAGAAATCACAACCTTCTTGTCTTGGCGATGAAGGAGTACAGGATATTGCGCACGAGCAGTTTATTAGATATGGCTGGAATGGGTTTTTTTCTGGGTCACTGCTGGGTATTTCTATTTTTCAGCTACTGTACTTATAGGATCTAGGAGACAGTTTTCAAATGATGGATAACCCAATTCAGTAGCTTAATCACAAGCCCTTATAACATCTCAGATTTCATCTCACACAGCTCTCATAGCCCTTAAATATGGCTTGGTTAAATTTGATTGCAAAAGCAGCTGATGGAAAAGGATAGAGCCTCAGTCCATGTCTGGATATTTTCTTTTCTCTTCTAACCTCCCATCCTCCTCGTTTCTTATCTGGCCATTTTATTCTTGTTTACCTTAGACCACGTGATCTCAGGCATGTTTTCTCCTAGCATGTGTCTGGCCATCCTGGTGACCTCAAGCCACTATTTCCTACAGTAGTGTCAGAGTGAAGCCTGTGCAAGTAATTATTTAGCATGGTGGGACAGTGGTTGTGACCATGTGGAGAGAGATATGAGAATATTTGTATTCAAATTGTATGTAGTTTTCCTTCTTTCCTAGAATACTTAGCACTCTATAATCTGCTACAGTAATGCTAAAGCATAGTTGCTACTGCTACAGTTATTCTACACTGATGTTGCCTTCAATTAAAGTTTTCAATCTAATATGACAAATAACATTAAATGTGATAAGCCAGTCCACCTCAAAAATTGTTTTATCTGGGATCGGCCAACCTGCACCTGTTGAGCAATCCCCTTGTAATCAGTTGTAAGTCACTCTGAATAAGGGCATGGAGGGGTTTTCTCATTTCTTAGAAGCACTTGGTCACAAAATAGAGAACCATTGCATTTCTTTTTGTGAAATTTCTCAGGATTTTGTCATAGCAATACTTCAAGACCGGCTAACAGAAAGCAAAGTCTATTATACATGCGTAGCCAGCGTATTCTACTCTAACTCTCAATGTCTTAGCATTTAAACACCCTTAAAACAGAACACTTCCACATTCTGCACACGAGTGAACAGATGCTTGCAACTGTCTGAAGCTGTCCTGATTGCCAAAATAGAACCTGCTATAGAGCTTAGCCAATTATATTAGATCTGTGCTGGCGTTGTGATTCAAATGGTATCTTCCTGATAACATGTAAAGACTTGGACCATTTCACCACTCCCAAGGTGAGAACTTGAGGTTGTGGTGTATGGTCTCTCACTCTTTCTGCCTATTCCATCAACTTAAACACCGTCTGGCATCACTCTGAGTTGGTGGTTGAGAAGTGAGTGGTTTTGACAAGGTGTGGACAGCGCAGCAGGTAGGAGGCCTGCTCTGGAATTTCAGGCTCGGTGGCTTTATGCTTTGTTTAGTCACACCAGCAAGATATCCCTCACAGATGGTGCAGTAAAAGTACCTGCTGCTTTTTACTTGCCTGCCTAAACAATCGGACATTTTAGATGTAATTTGGTCCCTAGTCATGTTTCATGGGTAAATGTAATCAATGCCTGTGACTGATGTACAATGTACATGTACAAATGGCAATTATCTGTGCATCTGGAACAGGATTCTTGCTTTTAGTTAAATTTAAATTGAATCACTCAATTTGTTAGAAGTGTACTGTATACCTTACTTCAGTATGAATGGAATGCAATCAGTATTAATCAGAATTAACATGAACCTTCAGAACACAAAACCTGGTCAGCTCTATTTGTATACGGAAACTTTAATTAATTTCCCAAATGACTGCCATTCTTTTAGCAGCTGCAATCCCTCATGGTTAAGAGAAAATTGCATTAGTTTGTTTGAGAGCCATAACTGGACATTTTGCCATCATTTGCTCTTGTTGCTGCAGTTCATCTTGCCATGCAAGCAGTGAGCTACATGTCAGATTACAGGGATGGCCATGTTGTAATGGCTGAATGAAATAAGCAAGGAGGAGACAAGTTATGTATTTCTCATGGTATTAAAGTCCAGTGCTTTGGAGTCCTGCGATTTTGTGTCAGCGATGCATGAAAAACTTTTTTTCCCCTTTCTTTTGTATGAAAGACTTTTCGCCTTCAGAAGGTTAGATAATTACTTAGTTGCTTAGTTGGCTTAGCAGAACTTTGTTCATCTGTTGTGATCTTGTGTGCATTTTAGGTTTATAAACCTGTAGTGTAGCATGTTCCTTTTTAAATAAATGGATTTGTAAATATGTTTGATTACCCTTGTGTGTATATATTATCTTCATTAAGTTATGCACTTCTTAATCAGTGATTTGAGGTAGTTTTCTCTATGATGTTGATGTAACCCTAACCCTATTGTGTTTTTTTTTATTATCTGTTTTTAGACAATAACTACAGAAATCCGTGTTAATAACTTTCTGCTCAGTGTGTATCTCTATATACAAATAAACTGTAAAGCTTGTCTTATTTCTTAAAGTTTGTTTGAGCAGGCAAAAATAAACCATGCAATTTCCAGTTTTATTTTGACCTGATTACTTCACCCTCATCTTGTTTGATGGGTAGCCTTCAGATGTACAGTATTTATTCTCCAGATTTAGGAAAGTTGGCCAGACCGTAGATGAACAACAAAATAGACTGCACAGCCTATTTTATACCCACTATACTGTGTGTATACGGGTTTATAAGGGTGGAGGGAACCAGCAGGCTCCACCGAGGCTGCTGTCAGCATTAATAACTGCTCCACTGAGACAAAGGAGCTAATCAGCAAGCCCTGTGTCGTCTGGGATTTCACCAAAAAGCCTAATAAAATCCAAGGATCCAGGCTTCCATTCAGTTTAATGGTTCCTGATTACTAGTAAAATATTGTGCTAGCAGTTGGCTTCAGAGTGATGGTCGTTTTACTATTGACTGGTCCCTAATGGAACTATGATGTCATTCATAGTGGGTATAAAGATCATCATGTCGCCAGAGGTCTAGTGGACACTAGGAGCAGGATTGACAAAGTAGCATCATTAATGCTCTAACTAAATTATAATAACTGTCTTTTGAAGCAGCATGCAAATTACCCCTCACGCACGTGAAAATATCATGCTTACTGGCATAATCTACCCTGCCAAGACATGAAACATATTTTCTGAAAATATTTTAAGTATTTTATTTAAGGTATTGTTCAGTAGTAGTGTATTACATTAAACAGTGTTTGCACTTAAATAAATGAGCACATAAATAAGCTCCTTGGACAAAATAATAATCTCTTTACTTGCACGTTCCTTGCACCATGTTTAAGGTTATAGTAAATTTAGGCTCCTCCTTGTTGCTTGAGGATAATCCGGCTATAAATACTTGTGGGGTGTGTGACGGGGCTCATTGATTGCGAAGAGGTGGTACAGTTCAGGGAATGTCTAGTTTAATGACTTTAATACAGTTGTACCAACAATAGCATAAATCCCAGTCTACAGGAAATTCTCATCTGAATTTTGTCTGAAAGACAAAACTGACTGACAGGGACAGCTGACATGTTTCATAGCCTTACTAGATGTTTCTTCTCCAGAGTGACTCAAAACAGAGTGCATTAAATGCAATTGGAGAATAATGTTTTACAGTGGTGGTTTGGCCAGTCTTCCTCAGGTGAGTTGCTAGTGCTGTCATTAACCTCTTGCTGCAGAAACACCCTGTAGTGAACCTGTGGATGGTTCCAATTTGTTAATTTCTTAATAACATAAAACATTCTTAACTTACAGCCCAAAATATAAACTCAGATTTATTAGTTCTAGAATTACTACCTGCATGCCAATTTTCAACCAGAAATCTCATACGGAACACAGCTGTTCAAAGTATGCTTTGGATGTAAAATAATTTGATTCTGTCATAAGAAATTCACTTACCATCAGCTCCATCCTTCAGCTTAGCATAAAAGTCTTTTTGTCAGGTGCTCATGTCGTCTCACAAACATGCATTTTTTTTCTATGTAACCGGAATGCAGACTTCTTTAGCAGTTAGCGACTACAGAACATAGTATTCCATGTAAGCTCCTTTTGAGAAGGGTGGGCTGCTGTGGATCTTGTTTTTTTTTTTTTAACTAATCTGGAACCCCTCTATTTTCATTGGGTAGCCAGTGTATTCAGCCTGAGGAAGTACAGGTCCTTCAGGAGTTGCGAGCCAGATCGTCTTCTAGTGTTTTTTGTGAGGTTCCAGAGTGATTGACACCACTTTTAGCCAGTAGTACTCCCTTATGGGTTTCCAGTGAGGTGTCGCACATCCTGGTCTGTGCCTCCCAGCAGGGGGGAGGGATCTATGAAAGCTCATTTTACACACACAGTTGCCTAAGAGCAGAGATTTACTCAGGACTGTTTATTCAGAAAAATAGGGAACTAACTCTGAAATGTGACTTGTGACAAATTCATACACATTTGTAGTGACAGGCTTCTTTTTATTTGTATTTATGAGGTTATGGGCATTTCTGAGAGACTTGGTGATAAACACTAAAAAAGCTGTCTAACTCTTGAAAGTAATAAATAAACAAACAAAAATATTTAAGCCCTGAGTGATTATTGTGCTATATGTAAAACATAACTACTGCTACAATGTAATAGTGCAAATCGCTCAAAAATTAGCTTGTATTAGGATCTGCAGGTAGGGAGTTACTGGCTTCAATGAGATACTGAATGACTGTACATGTATTAGGAATGTATTAGGAATACATGTATTAGTAAGGTGGTTTTGGTGGTATCACCTCCCTGATTACAGACATGCAAACAGTGTTCAACAGCTTCAGCTGACGGCAGTGTCTAGTATTGACACTTTAAATTCTGAATTGCCAAAATCCGTCTTGCATCCCTCATGTACAATAAAATACAGTGGGTGTGGAAAGCATTCAGACCGCTTTGAATTTATCACTCTTTCTTTCATTGCAGCCATTTGCTAAAATAAAAAATGTTCATTTTATTTCTCTTGACAGAAAAAACAGATGTAATTTTTTTTGCAAATTTCTTAAAAATAAAAAAATGTAATATCACATGGTCATAAGTATTCAGACCCTTTGCTCAGTATTCAGTAGAAGCACCTTTTTGAGCTAGTACAGCCATGAGTCTTCTTGGAAATGATGGGTTCAGGTCAGGGTTCTAGCCAATCAAGAATGGTCACACCTTTGTTATTTTAGCTGTGTGCTTAGGGTCATTGTCTTGTTGGAAGGTGAACCTTCGGCCCAGTCTGAGGTCCTGA